>PVKC010037061.1:0-13094 GCA_004027635.1 Crocidura indochinensis
GGGACTTTCAGTCAGTGCTCAAGAGTCTGGAGCTCCTGTAGCGATTCTCAGCCAATTTTGCCAATGGTCTGTTGGAAAGGTCCAAGGAGGTGATGTTGCTCATATCCCGGGCAGTACCAGGTTACTCTGCCAGTGCTTGGGGAGACTCCAGGGTGGCACCCAGTGAGGCTCCATGGGTCTTAGAGTGCTTGGAATGGTGTCAGGCAAACATTTCCACCACTGTACATTCTCCCAGCCCCTTGACTGAAGTTTGGGGTAGTACACTTGACAACTGGGTGAGTTTCCGTTAGACAAGGTTATCTTCACTGAGAAGGGGCCTATTTTTTAGTAGGAGTCCACGGACCACTCTTGGCAATGTGTGGCTCTGTGGTTTGGCCACTAGTGCTTGGGCCACCTACAGTGCTGAGACAGGGGTACTGGGAGCCAGCTCGGTGCCTGGCATGTGCTACGTGTGAGGTCAGTATACCACTTGATGGGTCCCCGGTCCCAGATCAGGGATTTGAAGAGGATCCACACTGATATGGATGCTGATGCCCAGACAAGGACAGATGCCTGGGTGGCTTGTGTGGGCCTGATGCAGGGACTGAAAAGAGTCCACACTGAGGAACCAAGCCTGGGAGAAAGGCAGGAGAGGAGAGGGGTAAGATGAGCCAGACACCCAGAAAAAAACCCGACTTCAGGCTGCAAGGCACAGCTCACCTGTCAAGATCCTCTCACTTATGGAAGAGTGTTATTTGGACAGATAGGCTTCTTTTAAAGAAATGCTCAGGAGAAATGGGTTGTGGGGCTCCAACTGTCAAGAGATCTCATGGTCATGAAAAAACACGGATCTGGGAAAGGCAGTTGAAAGAACCAGCGAATTTGACTTAATTTTTTAATTAATTTATTAATTGTATGTATTTGTTTTGGGAGGGCCACTCCCAGCTGTGTTCAGGACTCACTTCTGGCTCTGCATTCAGGGATCTCTCCTGGTGAGTTTAGGAGACCCTGTAGGATGACAGGGTGGAAGCCAGCCACCTGCAAGGAGAGCACCCTCCCTGCTGTGCTGTTTGTCACTCCAGCCCTTGGGAATCAGTATGAATGTGGAACCTTGTTTCTTTCTGTCCTCTGAGCTCCCATTGCTTCTTTGCCAGCCCTCTGGCAGGATTTTCAAGTTCTGAGTAGGGGCGAATCCCTTCCCAGTTTTGTTTTCAGATTGTCCTGCTCCAGACATTTTCAATCTCGGGAATGTCTGATTGTTCCAGGAATATGCCTCAAAGACAGAGCCTTCCCTCTCACACTTGCTGCTGTGTAAGAAAAGCAAAGTTCTTTTTTCTTTCTAACCTCCCGGGAGGACATCAGCGTTTAGGAACAAACTAAACTTACTCTCACCCCTCGAGCATCTCCATTCATGTATCTGATGAAGAATCCTGCAGAATCTCAGCACACAGGGTCACCAAGTATGTGACAGGAAAGTAAACCAGACCACACAAGACCACAAAGACTACTGACAGCCAAGGAAAAGGTTCCATGTAGGCCAGCGGAAAATGTAGCCGGTTCTAACTCTCAAGAACCAAAACTCAAGAACACATTTGGTTATGCTGTTGACCTTCAGACAACTTTTCTGGACACTCAGAAAAGCTCAAACATTACACCCCAAGTGGCTGGGAGAAAGAGTACTAGTTCCCGCTGTATGACTGAGTTTTATTGTTGTTTGTTTGGAGACCACACCCAACAGCAGGGGTTACTTCTGGCTCTGTGCTCAGAAATTACTTCTGGCAGGCTTGGAGGACCCTATGGTTGGATGCCGGGGGATCGAACCTGGATTGGCAGTGTGCAAGACAAATGCCCTCCCCACTGTACTATTGCTCTAGCCCAGAGGATATTTGCTTTAATGATAAATCCCTGTGACCACCTAATGGGCCTTTTTTTTTTTTTTTAATTTTAAAGTGAAAACAGATTTTCTGCAGAGGTACTGAAGAAGGTGAGGGAGAGGATGAAAAAGAGAGAGAAAAAGTAACAAGAAGTGTTCAAGAAGTAAAGGCTTACCCCATGATGGAGAAAGCCCCAGTACAGAGCCCAGCATTAAAATAGGAAAGTGTACATCTCAGAGGTGCCACGTCAGGTGGGGACATGGACCCAAGCAGTACATACGCCAAACTTTGATTCTAAGTATTTGATGGATATTAGGTATATTCTGGTTCTGAGACAATTTAGAAAAAGACGAATTTTACAACCTTAGACCTAACAGGCTTGATTACTAGGCAAGGGTTGCAAGGCACTGGCAGCTTAGACACACATGCAGTTTCTTAACTTCAGAATCACAGTGATCCTGAGCACTTTTTTTCTGGGCTTGGCTCTTTCTTCCAACCAAAGCACAGAGGTTCTGCTTTGTGCCAAACTCCAATAGCTCCAGGACCTTTCCAGCAGCATGAGCAGCAGTAGACACAGGTTATTCGAGCCACAGTTGCTCTGATCCTACAGCTGACCTGAGCTTCTTCATGCTGTTTCAGACTCATGCCCACAGGTGAGCACAGCACTGACCAGAACAGGCCCTGTAAGTGCCTGTCCTGGGCCTGACCTTGACCAGGCTTGACCAGAGTGGACCGTATGAGCACTTGTTCTGGTCCTGACTGAGCCCAGGTCTGACCAAGTGGGCCATGGGAGTGGCTGTGCCGGGCCTGGCTGAGATCAGTCTCGTGTTTTTAGGCTAAAGCAGAAGATAGGCCAGAAAATTATCTCCCCCTTCAGATGCCCAATCACTTCACCTGAAGTATCCTCATGATATTCCTTCTCAAGATCCTGAGTATACACTGCTTTGGATCCCCGGCCTTTTGCTTCTACTCCATTAGACCCAAGCTAGTGCCTTCCAATTCCTTCTTTCTTCCTTCAAACATCTCTGAAATACTCTGTGGACTCCTTAGTCTTTGTCGTTCACCGCTACCACCTGACTCTCTTCTCCTGCTGCCAGATTCAATTCACCTCATGGCCTCTCCTCCAGATGCTCATCATTGTCCCGTACCCAGTTGGAGGCCAGTAAACCCTGAGTGGAAGCAAGACTTAGAGGCGGCCCCTGGTCTTTTTCTTCCTCTGCATGGTTGAGTATCCAGAGAAGACACTAAGGGTTGTGTTTGCTTCTTCCCTGATCTGGTCACACCAAGCGGATCCAACACCTGTTGAATCATTAAATCTTTCTCCCAGTCCTTAGAATCAAGCCCCCACGCCCCCTCCATGCTGCTCTCCATTTCTGTGTGTGTTCCCAGAGTGCCCTAACTCCTTATGATTGTGAGTGAGTAACTTGGGCACTTGGGCGGCTTCTGAAATGCCTCCTTATGTAACCTGCTAGCTAGAAGTTTATCTTACATACTTCCCCCTGGCAGAGGGAATTCCAAGGGAGGCGTTTACTGCGGTAACTCAAACTCCGCTAAGCTGCTTAAAGATTCAAAGGAGAACATGGTGGATGGGCTAGTGCTTGGCCTTCTCGTTTTCCAGGCCCACAGCCAGACGCCGAGAGGAATGCACTGGTTATGACCCCATGCCTGATCAGGCAAAACTTCCCAATGGAGGAAATTCTCTGTCCTGCACATCTTTGCTGCCTTGGGAAATTGAAGATGAGGCACATCTTTGAGCTAGTTTTAGGGATTTTTCCATCACCCTTGGGTGCCCATATAGATGTAGGCTTGACTCACTGGATTTTGGTGTTTGAGGCTTCCGAAAGGGTCAAGAGGAGGGTTGTCATGGCTGTGAATCCTCCCTGCCCGAGAACCCCACCTATTGCCTCTCTCTCACTCTGGGCTCTGACTGTGCGCTGCAGTTGTAACAGAGGCTTCAAGAAATGTGCTTTATTTGCTGAGAAATGCCTTGGCCTCCAGGTCTGGCTTAGAACACGGCTGGCCAGCTCTGTGCGGGTGTCCTGAATCTAACTGTCAGCTGGACGGCAGGTCTGTGTCCATGTGTGGTGAGCATTGGGGGAAATCCGGGGACAGACACAGGACTCTCAAGGACTGGCCCTCCCAGGACCTTCTTCAGGATATCACTACAGAGCTCCAACCTGGAAAGCCCAAATTCCTAACATGTGTCTGCCTGGAACTGGTGAGGAAGAGGAAGAGAGAGCTCAGTTATTTCTCAGGAACTTCTTTTGTGGGCCAGAGAGAGCTCAGGGTCTGCCAACCCCATCCTGCAAGACCCTCCACCCCCACCCCAACCCAGTCCATTCAGGAGTGATCTCCCACTTCCAAGAGTGAGTCCTGACCCTCAGGGGTGATCCCGAATACCCAGGAGTGAGCATGGACTCCTAGGATTGAGCCTCAACCCGCAGGAGTGAGCTCTGGACCCCTGGGAGGGAATAATCCCAGATCTCCAGGAGTGAGTCCCGACTCAGGCCAACTCCCCAGGAGTGATCCCTGACTCCCAGAAGTGAGCCCCAATCTCCAGGAGTGATTCTGGACCCCCCTATCTCCCAGGAGTGATCCCCATCCCTCAGCAGTGACCCCAGACTTCCCCAGGAGTGAGTCCCAACCTAGGAGAGAGAGAGCATCCTGGCCTGCCACAAACCAAAGCCAGACCAGGAATCAATTCTGCGGGCCCCTATTTCCTCCCCCGAGCTGCTTATTATTATTATTATTATTATTATTATTATTATTATTATTATTATTATTATTATTATTATTTTGGTTTTTGGGTCACACCCGGCAGTGCTCAGGGGTTACTCCTGGCTTTGAACTCAGAAATCACTCCTGGCAGGCTCGGGATTCGAACCCACTGTCCTTATGCATGCAAGGCAAATAAATGCCTTTACCTCCGTGCTATCTCTCCGGCCCCTTTATTATTATTTTGATGGGGATCTGGAGGAAGGGACTTCAGGGCTGCAAGTTGTTTTTTTATTTTTATTTTTGCTTAATCGCCTGAAGTTTGGGACCTTGTTCCACACCTAGCCACGGGTGTGGCCTCACCTGCCAGGGTCCCGCGCCACCTCCCCACAAGGCCTTGCAGCCCCGTCCCGCGCCCAGAACCCTCCCTGGAACCGGATTTGCACGGAGGGAGGGAGCCGGAGTTTCCGCACAACCGTCGTCCCGGCCCGGGCAGCATTCGGGGGGCCCCGGGTGGGTGGCCCTGCGCGTCGGTGCGCGCGCGCGCGGGGCCGGGTGTCGTCCCCGGACACGACCCTCGACCCGGGAAGCCGGGGCGGGGGGTCCCCTGCACCCCGTCCGGTGGCCCCGCGCGCGCTTATGCTAATCGGGTGACATCAACGCGCCCCTCCCGCCGGCTCCGGGGCCGTTGGAGCCATTGGCCGCGCCGGAGGGTTGCCAGGAGGACGCGCGCCGCCCTCGCCCTCGCCCTCGCCCTCGCCCTCGCCAAGCTTCCCGGAGTCTCCCGCTCGGCCCGGGGCGCACGGGGCAAGGCAAAGCGCCGGGGACGCACCGGTCCGGGACGCAGCGCCCGAGCGCGCGGGGATGCGGGGAGCCCCGAGCCCGCCTTGCTGACGCCGCCGCCCGCATGGGCCGGGCCTAGGTGGGGGTCCAAGCCACCCAGCCAGCCAGGCGCGCGCAGAGTGCCCGGGGACGGGATGGAGCTGCAGAGGCCGGCCAGCATGTCGGGGCCCCTGTCGCCGGCCTACTCGGGGCAGGTGCCCTACAACTACAACCAGCTGGAAGGCAGATTCAAGCAGCTCCAAGGTGAGCCCGCGTGGGGAGAGGAGACATATGGTGGTCGCTGGGGAAGGCTCCCCGCTTGCCCCTTGCCCACCCCCACTGGCTGGCTAGCTGGCTGGCTTGGCCCCAAGCTTTTAGGTCCCTACCCGGGATGGGTCTGGCCGTGCGCCCCCCGAAAAGCCAGCCACTTCCAGCTCTTCCTTACACTCTCCTTAGGTCCCATTGCCCGCTGCCCAGGTACAATGTGGGCGGCCCTTGGGGGTGGTGAGTGCCCAGAGGCCCTTTTCTGGGCGTGCATGCATGCATGCATGCATACATGGGAGTCGGGGTTCACCTCTGCGCCCAGCCCCAGGCCTCCCTCATCCAGGTGGGAAATGCCCTGCTAGACGTGCCCAAGCCCCTAGCCTAGAACAATAGCAGAGGGGGGCAGGGAGGGAGGAATAGGGGGGTGTCTTTGTGTTCCCAAGCTATGGGGAAATGACTGTTTTGATTCCAGGGGCTTAATTAGGACTCTTTTGATGTGTCCTACCCGGGGAGCTCCCTCTAGCCCCCCTCAGTTTAGCGGGCTGTGTAATTTATAATGAAAGGCGGTCATTGTCATTCCAATACCAAGTCCCTGATTAGCGGAGGATCAATTACAGCTTTCTGGGAGTCTGTGTGAGTCTTAGAATGGGGGTGAATCTAATATTTCACCGCATATATTTTCTGGGGGCCACGGGACTCTCGCTCCCTCTCATGGAGAGAGGCCACAGTTCGTGCCTGGACACACTAGCCTTTTTGCCTGCACAGGCCAACAGGCCTGACCGCTGCTGTTGCTTTTAGTGCTTGCCCGAGGATCCCTAACTGGAAACAGAAGTCTGGAAGCTTCTGGAATCAGTACCAGGCCGCAGGGGGCCAAGACCTCAGAGGTAGTAGCCTTTGCAGACTTCGTGTGTCTTGTTTGAATTCTTCAGGGCTGCAGATGGGGTTTCTGGGAGCAGCAAGAGGAGGATAAGAAGGGGAGGAGGGAGAAGGAAGCAGCTCCGTCCTATCCTGTTTTCTTGGTGGGGACCGGGAAGGATGTGTTTCATTCATAGGTTTATTTGTCTTGTGCAATTGGGCACGCAGCAGTGACGGACACTGCTAGTGAACCAGACCTCCAGTAGCAGGCAGTGTGGGAGGGAGCCCAGATTTTGCTGGGAAGTAAGTAAGTGGGGAGAAGCCAAGGTCGTCCCACTGGAGGGCTGGTTTTCGTGTCTTAGCTTCATTCCAGCTTTCTGAGCTCCTTCAAGGTGGAATTTGCCTCTGAAAATGACCTGGGGGTCACTGCTTTATGGGGGTGAGGCAGACCTGAAGTCGTAAATAGAGGAATGGGGCATGTCTGTGGGGGCTGCATTCCCAGGACATTCCCCCACTTTTGAGGATGCAGGATGGGGCACCTCTTAGTCTCCTGCCCACTCCACTCCCTGGAGCCCTGAAGCCACCACCAAGGAACCCTTCACCCAAAAGCCTGTGGACCCCTTCCACTGCATACCTAGACCCTGGGAAGAATAGCACAACCAGGCAGAACCCTTAAGAAGGTGTGTGGGGAGGAGTCCCTATGCGCCCCCATTGCAAAAGGGGTGCTTGTCAAACTACTGGGTGGGAAGGGTGGGGCTCTGTTACCGGAAGCATCTGTTGCTGCCCTCTCTGGCTGGCGCCCTGCAACCCGAATATTTACTTCTAAGTCTCAGTGCCCCCTTGGTCTTTGGTCTCACAGGAGTTTTCCAGGAGAACCCCCTTTGAGAATGATGTTTGCTCTTGCACATGTCTGGTCCTGCCTTTGTAAAGAAAGCGACCTTGGCTCCCCCTCCTGTCATTCCAGATAACTTGATTATGTCTAAATACTGTGGCCCAGCGGTTGCACAAGCTTTTTGGTGTTGGTTTTTCTGTAACAGAAAAGCCACCCATGTTGAGGAACTGAGAAAAGGGGAGATTGGTTTTCAAGGATGACGGATCCGGATAATCATAGATATTTGGCATCGTCCTTAGAAGCGAGTGGAGGAAAGTTGCATTTTGAGTGACTTTAGGAGCATTTAAAAAAGTTAAATGTCTGAAGAAAAAAAAAAGAAAAAAAGTTAAATGTCTGTTTTCATCCCATTCCCCACCTCCCAGCCTGGTATTTTGTTAAGTTTTTGTCATTCTAATCATTACATCTTTGATATTAAGATTCTTTCAACTGTTTTTCTTCTGTTGATGGCTACAAAACTGGGTCTGTTATTTTTGTTTACACTCTTCTTGGCTTAATCCTTCTGGTATTTAGAGCCCAGTATCAGCAAACTGTCCTTCTGTTTTGTTTTTAGTTTTTAATTTTCAAAAAATTTTTCATGTATGTACCGCCTAATAATTATAGCCGAGACTTTTCACATACCTTTTTTTTTTTTTTTTTTTGGGGAGAAAACATTGCATTTTTTGCAAGCTAGACCCAAAAAAATCTCAGGAGGGACCAAGGGATGAGATTTGATGTTCTAGTGAAAGGAAGTGTGATATTAAAATGAGCCTAGCTTGTTTAGATAAAATAGTTGCGAAAGATTGAGTGTTTCTTTTTAAAAAAATAAAACCTTCATTGGCTCTGGCCCTGAGCTGCACCTTATCTGGGCTCAGAAGCAGACAGGCAGGCCCTGACTTCAGAGCTAACCACCAGCCCAGACACACCCACGACTCTCCCTCTCATATTCTTCTTCACCTGCCAACCTTTACCACGTTCAACAGCTTCCCTAGTCCCTGCACCCAGAGGAGAAGGCGGGCACAGTTTTACTAGTTTTCTTTTTCTAATGCCTGAAACACATTTAAACAGAACCTTTCGAAAGTGTTTAGTTTGCTTTTGCAAAGTGTAGTAACAAATTCCTAATACTTTTCTCCAGCTTTCACACCTACTGGCTTCACTCCTTAGAAGACATTTAATTCTGCTGTTTTGTTTTGTTTGTTTTGGTTTTTGGTTTGGGACCACACCAAGCAGCGCTCAGGGGTTACTCCTGTTTCTGCACTCAGAAATCACTCCTGGCAGGCTCAGGTACTCTATGGGATGCTGGGGGATAGAACCCTGGTTGACTCTGTAGCAGGCAAATGCCCTCCCTGCTATGATATCTCTCCAGCCCTAGCCCTCCCCCACTGCTTCGAACCAAACATCACATTCCATACATCTTAGCTCCGCCTTCTGACCCTACTCCAGATGATCCTGCCCCAATGTTGGTGGTCAGCAGTCTTGTGGGTCTTCATAAAGTCCTGGCCTGGCCTTCTTGGCTGCCTGTTGTCTCTCTGCTGAGCCTATCTATAGAAACCCTTCCTGTGCTTTCTGGGAGATTGTGCTTCCATTCCCATGTTCTTAGACAACTTCTTGAGCCCTTGGAGTCGTAGGAAAAATTAATTCCTTGAGTACCTCCCCTGTGCCAGGTAGACTTTATAAATGGTGCCTTATCGCATCTGTGTAGCGAACTAAGGCGTTGTCAGATGAGAAGATAGAGACCTGTAGCTGGCCAGGCCTTATTGAGCATCTAGCCATGCGTGGTCCCTCTGTACCTTTTTGTTCCAGGCTTCTCAGTAGTAGCATCAATATTTCATTCTGCAAAGAGCAACATCAGGGGGATGCCATGATGCTCTAACCTTCTCCCCTTTCCTGCCTACTTCTTCTACAGAATACTGGTTCTGTTGACCATACAGGGAAATCTTGATACGCTCAGGGTCCAGTTTGAGTAGCCTCAACAAGAACTTCACCGCCTTTTGTTCGGTCTGACCTTTGGCACCCAGTGCCCAGGTTTCTGGAGAAAGGTGCTTTCTTGTAGCTGTTCTGGGCCAGCGAATTTGTCCACAGTCCAAGAGAGTTCGAGAGTCATAGAGTGTTTAATGTTGGTTTTTCTGTTGAGGAACTGAGAAAGGGGGATTTGCTTTCAAGGATGGTGGATCTTAGATGTTTGGCATCATCCTTAGTGGAGGCAAGTTGCATTTTTGGTGACTTGAGGGGCTTTTAAAAAAATTTAAAGATAAGTTTTCATTCCCATTCCCCACCCCCCCTCATCTACCCCCCCAGTCTGTTACTTTGTTTAGTTTTTGTCATTCTAATCATTGATCTCCAGTGGGCAGGGAAGGAGGATGACCAGGTTTAAGGCCACAGACTATGGTACTTCAACTATGGAATAAGTTGATTATTACTTGCCATCTTAGAGTTGCCTTATGACATTTCTTCTTTTTTCCCCTGGTTTTGAGTTCTATCAGGAAGGCACAGTGTGTGTTTTGTGACTGATAATCATGCAAAACTGTATTCTTAAGGCCTTTTAAGGGCTTGGGATTCAGCATACAACCTCATACATGCAAAGCAGACACTGTGTGGGGGAGTGGGGGAGGCATATGAGTTATATCTCCAGCCATTATTTTTCACTGCAAATTGTTTTCAGTTGGGGGCCGGAGTGAGAGCTCAGTGGTAGAGTATTTATTTGCCTTGCACTCGACTGACCCAGGACGGATCCAGGTTCAATTCCCAGCATCTCATATGGCCCTCTGAGCCTGTCCAGAGTTATTTCTAAATGCAGAGCCAGGAGTAACCCCTGAACTCCACTAGGTGTGGCCCAACACCCCCCCCCCCCAAATGTTTTCGATGTTTTCTGGCACCTGGATATGCATCATGCTGAATTTCTTAGACATTAGAGACTTAAAATAGATGGGCTTATGGCAATTTGTTAGAAAAAAAATTTTTAAGTTCTGGGGCCAGAGAGATAGTTCAGTTAGTGGGGAGAGCATTTGCTTTGCACACAATCAACTTATGTTTGATCTCCAACACCACATATGATACCCAAGAGCACTGTCAGGAGTAAGCCCAAGTACAGCCAGCTGTGCCCTTCCCCTACCTATTATATTAGGTATAATAGCCTTAATATTCACATCACTGTTGAGATGGTGAAAAGCACTAGTAACCATATTACTGTTGATAGATTAAGTGTGGGCAAGGTGTATGGGATCATTTTTGAACTTAATGAAGCAGAGGCTACTGCTTGTTCTGTTGTTTGGCTTGATACCTGTCAGTACTAAGACACTAGTTTTGCAAAGCCCATTTGTGGAAAAGGTCACTAATGAAAAAGAATTCCTTTCACTAGCTTACCAGTTCCACCTTAATCTACAAGTTGCTTTTTTCTTGAAATTTTTTCTTGAAAGATGATCTGATAATGACTATGATGATTGTTAATGTGTCTAGCACTTAATATGAATATGTATTATCTTGCTTCATCTAACTGAGATTATTCCAAGGACCCAGCATGGGGTTCTAACCGGGCTACATTCTAAACAAATATGCCTTTCTTTGGTACTACTAATAATTTGGTGGGTCAGATACTCATTATTATCAAAGACACTGATCATTAGATTAAGATCTACTAGTTTGACTCTTTCAAATGTAGGTTTTCTGCCTCCAAATTTGTGCCTTCTCTTTGACCAGGAAGTGTGGGCCAGCTGGAGCCAGGAGACGCATTACCTGAAATTTCATGAAGACATTCTGGGGGCATAGAAAATTCATGAGCTTCCAACAGCTCGGGTTTCTGCAGGAGATGCTGCTCTCAGTTATCTTTGAGCGTGGAATGGCTGCTCTCGATTCAAACCTGTTGCTTGGGAAGGTTCTTGGGAAGATTTTCGGTTTAGTGGATCCCAAAGAGGAGAGCGGGAGGGACTGCTAAAGGCATATCCTTTGCCTATGCTCTGGATTCTTGCTTGGTCACAAGTGTGGGCCCAAAAGGGGGGTTTCACAGTCTCTTTGCTTCTTCCTCCATTTCCACCACTCACTGGTCTTTCCATCAGTCCCTTTGGAGAAGCTCTTTTGCATTAGTGCTTCCTCCTGAACAAAGACTTCTGTCCCCTGTCACTCTGCTCCTCCTCTGCCCCATTGTAGATACCATCTAGATAAGGCCCTAGGTTGCCCCATGCTCTTGTTTCTCCTACTTGTCTCTTGAGGTTCATCTCAGGTGCTACGAAACTCCCAGGCAATCTTGGAGGGTCAGTCCTTGCTCCAACTGCTTTTTTGCAAGCATTTAAGCACTGGATTGTTTCCCTGTGAGTTCACTTGCTGTTGCTTCCAGTTTGAGGACTTGCCTCTCTGTTTTACTTACGTCTCAGAAAGTCTGAAACTCAAAACAATCTGCCATGATGTGTTTGGGCATGTAGCAGTCACTGAGTATTTGTTAGAGTAAATAAATTAAGGTCATGAGTAAATAAATTAAGATCGTGGGTCATTTCATTGCACTGGTTCTCAAAAAGGGGACGACAGATTAGCTGGATAAGCTTCTAGGAACTTGGCTGTAAACTTATTTTATTGGTTCCTACTTTTGAGACACTGAACTAAATCCTGGAAGTAGGCTCAGGAATACCACCCCCTCCTCCTCCAGGTGACGCTGATGTATGGTAACATGAGAAACACCCTCCTGTTGGTTGTTTATACAGTGTTTGCAACTTGGGACAAGTTTTGTGGTGAACACGCGGTGTGTGTGTGTATGTGTGTGTGTGTGTGTGTGTGTGTGTGTGTGTGTGTGAACAAACAGCATGAATTAGTCTCACAAAACAGTAACGATTATAGCTGTTTATTGAGAAGTGAAGAGTTGGAGAAATTGTGTCTTAGAACATAGTAGAAATAATGCCTGGTCACATGGATAGGCTCCATACTGCCCAAGTAGCAAGGCCACATGATATCCACAAGCCTCAGCCTACACAGATCCTTTCTGGAAGTCCCTTGGGGGTCTCATCAGGGAACCAGTGTCTGTTCTCTCCTCATTTACTAACCGTGAACCACAAATGTCATCATCTATATGAAAGTTCACTTGAAAACATCCTTGTGCTACTGAATTGTATAGTTACTATTTGCAAACAATAATTTCTCTAAAAAAAAAAAAAACTAAACATAGACAAGTGCTTAAGAATTATAGTATTGGGGGCCGGGTGGTGGTGCTGGAGGTAAGGTGCCTGCCTTGCCTGCGCTAGCCTAGGACGGACCGCGGTTCGATCCCCTGGTTTCCCATATGGTCCCCCAAGCCAGGAGCGACTTCTGAGCGCATAGCCAGGAGTATCCCCTGAGCGTCACTGGGTGTGGCCCAAAAACCAAAAAAAAAAAAAAAAGAATTATAGTATTACAGGGGCCAGAGAGATAGCACAGTGGTAGGGCATTTGCCTTGCACACAACCAATCCAGGACAGAAGGTGTCTGGAATCCCAGCATCCCATATGGTCCCCGTACCTGCCAGGAATGATTTCTGAGCACAGAGCCAGGAGTAACCCCTGAGCACCGCCAGGTGTGGCCCCACCCCAAAAAAGAATTCTGGTATTGGAGGCCTGAGCGATAGCACAGTGGGTGGTTTAGGGTGTTTGCCTTGCATGCAGCCAACCTGAGTTCAATCCCTGGGGTCCTATATTGTCCCATGGACACCACTAGGAGTGATTTCTTTTTTTTTTTTTTTTTTTTGTGTGTGTGTGTGTG
>PVKC010037063.1:0-13078 GCA_004027635.1 Crocidura indochinensis
AGATTGGAAACATTAGTGTTTTCTCTCCAGCTCAGTAATGCTTGCCCATATAAAGAAAGTCATACATAGAGAAGGTCATAGAGTTAAAAAAATTATTTATTGAAAAGAACTAGTACTTGGTAAATTCAATGCTGAAGGACATAACATGACATTTCATAGGAGTGCAAGTGCCTTTTCTTTCTGTTTCTCCTGTCTCATGAGTGGTTGGTGTCATCCCTATATAGATTAGTTCAGGAGCAGTAATTTCTGGGGAGTGGGAACTTGACAAACACCCCCACTTCAGACAAGAATTTTCTTGTCTGTCTGTATGTAACACAAGACACAAGGGCTCTCTGCTTATGCAACTTTGAAAGACCTTGTCTCTCTAGTAAATTGCACACAATTCATCAAATGACTTTTTAATGTCAAGCATTCCACCAACAAGATGGAAAGGTATTTTTTCTTAGGAGAGAAAAATTATGGGCAGATTATGATGGGTTGTGTGGAGAGAAAACCCAGTAAGAAGGTGCTGGAATAAACTGCTAATTAAAATTTTTAAGAAAAAAATGTTATTATATGTAATAGAAAATAAATAAATGACATAATACACTCACTGATGAAAAGAGAAAAAATTTTCCAGGGAAACTCTGGAAGCTCAGGCAGGTCAATATTCACTCAGGTGTGCTGTGGAGAGCATCACTGAATATCCTGTGAAGGCTTAGACATGGAGCTCTTCTCAATCACAGGTTCATGCTCATTATAATCCACATGCTCAAGCTGACATTTGCTACCTAACAGCGTTGTAAATTCAAATAAATGACTATTTTTTATCTGTTTAACAGAGGTTCCATCTCTACTTCCAAAAAGCAACACACTGAGTTCCTTAACAATGTGTAGTTATTAATCTTAGCATTCAAAAGTTTAAGCTGTATCCCATCTAGAGATATATTTTTGTTTGTTTGTTTTGTCTTTGGGTTACACCCAGCAGTGCTTAGGGGTTACTCCTGGTCTATGCTCAGAAATCGCTCCTGGCAGGCTCAGGGGACCATATGGGATGCCTGGATTCGAACCACCGACATCCTGTATGCAAGGCAAACGCCTTACCTCCATGCTATCTCTCTGGCCCCCATAGAGATATTTAAGTTGGGGATGGAAGCTCTAAATTCTATCATTTTATTGGAAAATTGTATTTAACGTAGATTTCATTTTTCTGCAAATTATTTTAATTTCAAATTATCACTGATAATTACAAGCACTTTTACAGATATTAGCATCATTAAGGTTTTATCTCTAACTCATTTCTCAAAGATAGTATTTTAAACAGGAAGTAGAGAATAAATTAGAACTTGAATTAATTCTTTAGTACTGTAGAAACATCCAAGAACACAAGTTTAGAGAGAAAAAATGATTATTTGGGTGCACATTTCAAATTCATTTGATGAGTAATAAGAAATATTAAGGGATAGACAAGATAATTACAGAAGTTAAAGACCAGAGGGTAAATTAAATAAGTTAGATAACTTCCTCATTTACATTTTTTGACCAAGTGGATTACAAATCATTCACATTAGTATTTCAGTTACAAGTGACATTGAATCAGGGATATCACAATCAACTATAGGTACATACTGTTTTAATTTTTAACATATCTTAACACCGATGGGATTTCCAAGGCAGCAATGGACATATTAATTAGCATATGTTAATCTCCTAATACTAGGAGATAATTGACTTAAAAAGCTTCATAGCATTAAGTAATTTATTTTATACAGCTTATACCAAAATTAAATTGGGGGGTATCATATAGAGGAAAAATCTGTGTTTTCATATTTGTACAGGGACATATTATATAAAACTTCAAAAGATATTTCAACGTAAGTTCCATGGCCATTTTTACATAGAAATTCCCTATGTATTCATTATAGAATCTTTTACAGATTTGAATATTTCACAGATAGAAGTCAGCTAGGAAAGAGTCAACAGCCAATAACAACTAAAATTTTTATAAAATCTTGAATAAGTGGCTTAATTTACCGAGTGTTGTCTTTTCTTTTTCTCTCTTCCTCCTTTTACTTTCCTTCCTTTCTATCTTTCTCTTTCTTTCTTTTTTCTTATCTTTATAACTTTCTTTCTGTTTCTTTTTTCTTTCTTTCGTTTCTTTCTAAATCTTTCTGTCTATATCTCTTCTTTCATTCTTTTCTCTTCTTTCTTCTTTCTTTCTCTTTCTTTCTGTCTGTCTTTCTGTCTTTCTTTCTTTCTTTTTTCTTTCTCTTCCTTTCTTTCTTTCTTTCTTTCTTTCTTTCTTTCTTTCTTTCTTTCTTTCTTTCTTTCTTTCTTTCTTTCTCTCTCTTTCTTTCTTTCTTTTTCTTTCTTCTTTCTTTCTTTCTTTCTTTCTTTCTTTTTCTTTCTTCTTCTTTCTCCTTTCTTTCTTTCTTTCCTTCTTTCTTTCTTTTATTTCTTTTCTTTCTTACTCTTTTTTCTTTGATTTCTTGCTTGCTTTTCTCAAGCTGGGGGTGCTGGGCACTTGCTGTTGATTTTCAGTCAATCTATGATTGGCCCCTGTGGTGCAGAGGATTATTAAGATGACCATTGCTCAATAATCTTGGAAGATATACCCAGTGATACTTGGGGGACTCTCTGGTTCTAGGAATTCAATTGAGGTGGGCACATGCTGGACGTGTACTAGCTCTCTGAACTCAGGATAGCTGTGCTTAAGACAGAAATGATTTTCTCTCAACTCACTTTCTTTGGAGTTAATGCTTTGTTACAAATCAAACTTTACAGTAATAGGAAGACTTTTTCTAATCACCTTAACTAATTATAGGAAAGTGTAAATCAGTGGCTAATGATCATTAGCTCTGCTAGTAAATCACATAATAAAGATTATAAATCAGAGAAAATAATTGGGAGAGTGATGAATGTCAACTATGTGTCCCTAAATCTAAAAAAGATAGTAGAATATAAGTTATGGGATTCATCTTTAATCTTCTGATCCAGGCAGATTTATTGGACAATCTATCATGATGGAGGGAATGTGACACCATCATGAGATATCTCATTTAGTCCATGGGTCACAGCAGAAAATTTGGTAAGTCACTTCATGCGTTCCTCTTTTCAAAAGCAAAAAAACTGATGCTATCTCAGGGATGGAAATAGTACAGAGATTAATGTGCTTATCATTCAAGCAGCCGACCTCAATTTGATCCCCAAGTAGACCATGGTCCCCTAAATACCACTAGGAGTGATCTCTGAGAAAAAGACCTGAACCCCATTGTGGGTGTATGTCCCTAACCACCTCCTTAATCCACAGCCTCCACTCCCCATAAAGCACTACTACCATCTCATAAAATGCAACAAATGTGGAGTCGGGCGGTGGCATTGGAGGTAAGGTGCCTGCCTTGCCTGCGCTAACCTAGAATGGACTGTGGTTCGATACCCCGGTTCCCCATATGGTCCTCCGTGCCTGCCAGGAGCGACTTCTGAGCGAATAACCAGGAGTAATCCATGACCGTCACTGGGTGTGGCCCAAAACCAAAACAAAAAAATGCAACAACTGTATTTAAATATTTTGGATAGAAAGAACATTTTTCATCTTTGCATGTAAAACTTATTCTAGCATTTATTTGTTTTTGATTTTAGACCACACTCTGTGATGCTCAGAGGTCACTTCTGGCTATGCACTCAAAAATTGCTCCTGGTTCAGGGAACAATATGGGATGCCAAGGATCAAACCTAGGTCTGTCCTGGATCAGCCATATGCAAAGCAAACGCCCTACAGATGTGCTATTGCTCTGGCCCCTATTCTATATTTTGTATTATTTTCATAGCCTTGGTTCTCATAACTAACACTCTGAAATCTATCTTGAGACACCTAAAAATGTTTGCCTAGTGTGGTCCCTATAGCATTGTATGCTGTCAACAAATATACACAAATATGCTAATGTCAGTTGAAATTTTTATATTCTTGAGTTATGTCTTTAAACAAAAACAGTATAATAACTAAAAGAGTATTGATGATTGTTTTAATTAGAATTTTTAAATATTAGATGTTCCTCTAATCAAAATTTTCTTATATATTTCCTTTTATAAATTTCTGTTTTCAAGTTTGACATTCATTTAATTTAGACTCAGGAATTGTTTATCTGCTTCTGTTACTCCTTATAGAAAACATTTTAGCCCTTTGAGATACTTCCTAAAAGTAATCATCTTCATATGTGTTTAATTAGATAAATGAGATTTTAAATTTTACTTAGCCAAATATTTTCCTATTTATTAGTCCTACTTATTCTCATAACTACATACTTTGAAAGGATAAGTCTGTTTAATTTAGGATGTTAAATAAGAAAAGACATTTTATTTTTAATAAATAAAGAAAATGTTAGTATTTTAGCATAAATGGAGACGGTTATGAAAATGTTTAACTCGGAAATTTGAAGTATGCTGTGTACTGCTATAAACCTTACTTTCTTTATTCACTAATAGGGAAAATAATACCTTCCCACAAAAGTTTTCCCTGTGACCTATCATTTGACTGAGAAAGATAAACTATATGAATACCAGCCTGTAACTGGCTTCAAACAGAGCTGGTTTATTTCTTTCATTGAAGTTCTTTCTGAATCTCTAGTACGTAGTTTCTCTCAGAAAATTCATTGATGTGAACTGATGATTTGACCACTGAAGCGTCAAGTCTTTTATCATCTCTCAATTTCAAGGCTTTCAGTTATGGTTAAGATTTACAAAATAAAATGGTATTTTCCTTACCCTGACTCAATACATTTCTTAGGTCAGCCTACCGCTCTGGGCCTCTTCTTTGACATTTGTTCTTGTAGAACAATACACTTGGAAGTAACTGTAATTCCAGCTAAAAGCAAACTTTGATCTTTTTGCCAAAATGTGAACACACAGCTCCTACCCTGCCCCCATAGTCTGACTATATATCTAACCTCCTTGAACTCTAACAAAATTGTGTGTTGATACTCATATCAGTGATGCAAATATATTAAGCACTCAAATCTTCTAGAAAATTCACAGAGCAACTCACAGAGGGGTTTAGAATAGATTTTTATTCAATTTAATTCTGCCTTTATGCAAATTATAGATTATTAATATTAGAAATTATTAAAAAGATAAAATGATACTCCACTGACATTTTCATGAAGTAAATAATTAAATTATGACATTTCCTTCTTAGAATTATTTATGGATATAGAAAACTCCTAATAATGGTAGCCTATACTTCGTGCAATCAAATCATATTGCCAGCTCAAGTTGCTGAGTTAAAAAATGATAGTTTTTTAATTCTACTACTGTAGGAAAAGGTCAGTTGGTGAGGGCAAGGTGGGGAAGAAACATGTTATAGTAAAAGGTATTTTTTGACTTGCCTTTGTTTTCTCTCTGAGATTAATTTTATGGAAGTATACACGACAAGGTCTGACACTGATAGTAAATATCAATTTCTGAGAGTGTAAGATGTTGATAGCTATTGATAACAGCTATATAGTGGAGACCTTTACATTCCTAGAGAGATATTACTTACTATTTGTGTTTCTCTACATTCATACACTTACTTAAAAAATCAATATTCCCCTTTATTATAGAAGCAGCAGAAAATTTGACTACTTTCTCTTTTTTTTTTTTTTTTTTTTTTTTTTGGTTTTTGGGCCACACCTGGTGACGCTCAGGGGTTACTCCTGGCTATTTGCTCAGAAGTCACTCCTGGCAGGCACTGGGGACCATATGGGGTATGGGGGGATCGAACAGTGGTCCGTCCTAGGTTAGCGCAGGCAAGGTGCTAACCTTACCTCCAGCACCACCGCCCGGTCCCTGACTACTTTCTTAACAAAGGAAATGCCTGTTATTGTAAGCTAGCTGTCCAAGTAACAAGAACTTTAGTTTCATTGGGTCTTGGTTGATATCAGTCTGGAATGATGTCATCAGGATTCAGTTCTCTTTATTGAATCTTCCTTAATACTGATTTTTATTTAAAAATGTAAAGGTTGGCTTCATTGTTGTCAAAATAAGAAGCTTTAAATTCCTAAACCAATCTTTAAATTAATCATTGTGTGTAGTAAATTGGGAAGATATGTCAAGATCATAGTCATACCCAATCCTTTTACAGAACACACTTAAAGTACTATCAAAAGGAAATTCAGAGTTATTTTTTCATAAAGATAATTGCTGATTACTAGCCATTAAAATCAGATCACACACATTATTTATTGTCTGTGGATACACTTTTTTTTTCTACCTCTGTTTGCTGAGTCTAACCATCACCACTAATCCTATATAAAATGTAATGTTCTCTCTCATTTATATCTTGACTCAAGTCTCATTTTCCCTGGTAAATTTTCTTTTTACCAGTTAAATTTGATTTTCACATGGGTTGCCTAATATTTATTTTATTATCATGTGATTGTATGATTTATTGTAACTAATCAAAAGCCCTTAAAAATAACCTCTCACCATCATAAAATTTTGTGAATAAATCAATAAACTAAGTATATTTAGATTATAAATTAAAATACAATTTGATAAAGTTTACTATAATTAAATTTTAGTAAAATATATTCATTGGAAAATTAAACAGAAGTAAACTAAAATTTGAGCTCCAACTGGGAATTCTTTGGTGGAAACATTTTAACTAGATTTGAAATGTTATAAACTCTGATCTCAGAAATTGGCAGTGATTTGAGCTCTTGTGATAAATGAATAGCATCTCTTCAATTATATAGCAGAAATTGTTTCATGTAACTTCCTTCCAGCTCACCATCTTAACATGAAAATTTTTATTGATAACTGAACAGGTTCTTTTTTAAAATATATTTATTTAAACATCTAATTGCAAATGTGATTGCAATTTCAGTCATGTAAGGAACACCCCCTTCACCAGTGCAACATTCCCATCACCAGTGTCCCAAGTCTTCCTCTTTCCCTCCCCATCCCGGCCTGTACTCTAGACAGACTTTCTACTTTCTTCATTCATTCAAATTGTTATGATAGTTGTCAGTGTAATCATTTCTCTAAATGTACTCATCACTCTTTGTGGTGAGCTTCATGTTATGAGCTGGACCTTCCAGCCCTCCTCTCTTTTGTCTCTGAGGATTATTGCAAAAATGTCTTTTCTTTTTCTTAAAACCCACAGCTGAGTGAGACTATTCTATGTCTATCTCCATCAGGGTTATTTAACTCAGCATAATAAATTCCATGTACGTCCATCTGTAGGAAAATTCCATGGCTTCATCTCTCCTGACAGCTGCATAATATTCCATAGTGTATATGTACCACAGTTTCTTTAACCATTCATCTGTTGAAGTGCATCTTGGTTATTTCCAGAGTCTGGCTATTAAAAATAGCACTGCAAAGAATATAGGAGTGAGGAAGGGATTTTTGAATTGTATATTTTTGTTCCTAGGTTATATCTCTAGGAATGCGATAGCTGAATCGTATGGGAGCTCAATTTCCATTTTCTAGAGGAAACTCCATATTGCTTTCCAAAAAAATTGGATTAGATGGCATTCTCACCAGCAGTGAATATTACTTCCTTTCTCTCCACATTCCAACCAGCACTGCTTGTTCTCATGCTTTGTGATGTGTGCCAATCTCTATGGTGTGAGATTTGTTTTGATTTGCATCTCTCTAATGATTAGTGATGTGGAGCATTTTTTCATGTGGCTTTTGTCCATTTGTATTTCTCCTTTGAAAAAGTGCCTGATCATTTCTTCTCCCCATATTTTCATTGCATTAGATTTTTTTCCTGTAAAGTTCTGTCAGTGCTGTGTACACTTTGGGTATTAGCCCCTTATCTGATGGGTATTGGGTGAATAGTTTCTCCCATTCAGTGGATGGCTCTTGTATCCTGGACACTATTTCCTTTGAGGTGCAGAAGCTTCTCAGCTCAATATATTCCCATATGTTTTTCTCTACTTCCACTTGTTTGGAGAGTGCTATTTCCTCCTTAAAGATGCCTTTAGTTTCAATGTCATGGAGTGTTTTACCTATGTGTTGTTCAATATACCTTATGGTTTCAGGTCTGATATTAAGGTCTTTAATCCTTTTGGGTCTTACCTTTCTACATGGTGTTAGCTGGGAGTCTGAGTTTGTTGTTTTATTTATTTATTTTTTGCTAATGGCTAACCAGTTGTGCCAACACCACTTGTTGAAGAGGCTTTCCTTGCTTCATTTAGGATTTCTTACACCTTTATCAAAAATTAGGTGATTGCATGTCTGGGGAACATTCTCTGAGTACTCAAGCCTACTACACTGATCTGAGGGTCTGTTTTATTCCAATACCATGCTATTTTGATAACTATTTCTTTGTAATACTGTACAGTTTAAAGTTGGGGAAAGTAAGGCTACCATATTCCTTTTCCCAAGAATTGCTTTAGCTATTCGAGGGTGATTATTGTTCCAGATGAATTTAAGAAACGTTTCATCTACTTCTCTGAAGAATGTCATGGGTATCTTTAAAAGAATCACATTAAATCTGTGTGGGTGACCCTGCCTACAGGGACAACAATTAATATGTGGTTACTCTTTCTTGGAGGGAGATTGCACATACATAAAGACACAAAGACAGATACGAAGTCAGACAAAAGTGGGAAAAGGACTTCAGATCCAAATCCTATTCCGTTCATTGAAACTCACTGCCTGGCTTATATACCTTTTGCAGGCACTTTTTGCTCGTAAATATGTAGATAGGGGATGGATACATTGAACAGGCCAGGATGACTGGATACCAGGACCCATCAGCAAGTGAGAAGGAATGTACAGATAGTGAGATCTATCTCCATCAGGTCAGGGTGCACTGATAATGGAGCTCATCTCGGGCAGGTCAGTATGTATAGATAACAGGGACCTCATAATTTAGACTCAGTTTCCCAGGACCAAAATTCTGTGCCTTCTTTGTTTTTGTACAAGCCTTAAATCTTATTTCTCAAGGCTGCCTGCTTTTAGCACAGCTCTCTGCTTTTAGCAAAGTTCTGTGCTTGTCACAAGGCCCTGCTTTTTAGCTATGTTTTCTGCCTATTATAAGGGCTCCCGGCAAATCTATACAATGCTTTAGGGAGTACTGACATTTTAATTATGCTGATCCTACCAATCCATGAGCAGGGTATGTGCTTCCATTTCTGTGTGTCCTCTCTTATTTCTTGGATCAGGGTTTTATATTTTTCTTTGTATGAGTCATGTGTTTGGTAAAGTTGACTCCAAAATATTTGCTTGTCTGGAAAAATATTTGTTTTTTGTTAAACTAATGTGAATGGTGTTGTTTTCTTAATGTTCATTTTTTCACTATCATTAGTGTATAAAAAGGCCATTGTTTTCTGTGTGTTAATTTTGTAGCATGCCACATTGCTATGTGCATCTATTGTTTCTAGAAGCTTTGGGGTTTTCTAAGTATAGTATTATGTCATCTGCAAACAGTGAGAGCTTAACTTCTTCTTTTCATATCTGGATTCCCTTGATATTTTTTTCTTGCCTAATCACTATAGCAAGTACTTCAGTGCTACGTTGAATAGGAGTAGTGAGAGAGGAAAGCCATTTCTTGAACCAGAATTTAGAGGGAAGGCTTTTAGTTTTTCTCCATTGAGGATAATATTTGCTGTTGGCTTGTGGTAGGCTTGTGGTAGATGACCTTAGCTATATTGAGAAAGGTTCCATTCATTTCACTCTTGTTGAGAGATTTTATCAAGAATGGGTGTTGAACCTTATCAAATGCTTTCTCTGCCTCTATTTATATGATCATGTGGTTTTTATTTTTCTTGTTGATGTTGTGTATTATGTTGATAGATTTATGGATGTTAAACCACCCTTGCATTTCTGGAATGAAACCTACTTGATCATAGTGAATGATCTTCTTAATGAGGCATTGAATCCTATTTGCCAGAATTTTGTTGAGGATCATTGCATCTGTGCTCTTCAGTGATATTGGTCTGTAATTTTCTTTTTTGGTAGCATCTCTGTCTTAATTTTCCAATTAGCAATATTCTTCCCTCAGATAAGCCTCATTGGCTACATTACTGTCACAACTTAAACTTTTTTTTTATTTCTTTACTAAATGTTAATAAATTCTTTATTTAGTAGTATGTTATTTAATGTATTTATATTTGTTTGTATTCCATTTGTTTTATTTTTCACCCATTTTTTTCAAATTCAATTCTATTGTCTTAAAGAGCATATTTTGCATAATTTAAATTATTTTTAATTTTTGAAGATTTTTTTCTTACCCTAAATTAGGACCTGTTTTAGACATTGTTTTATGTTCATTTGAAAAAAAATGAATCATACAGTTAGTGAAATGCCCACACAAACATCTCTTAGCTCTAGTTAATGTTGTATATATATATTTTCATTTTCCCTATCCATTATTAGAAATGAAAAAATTGTCAACATATAGCAAAAATTAACCATTGGGGAACTTAAAGGGGGCATTCCTCCATGGAAACATCAAAATTTCAAGAAAAAAAAACTGTCAAGATGAAGTTTTTAAAGAGCATTAAAAATAAAAGTATCAGAAATAAAGGTGAAGGCAAATGAATAAAAATAGAAAATTTAAAATAGTAGAAAAACTTCATTATTTTGACTTGAATTTGTTTTTCTTCTGAATTCAGTATGGTCTTAGAAATAAGTAGTTTATATCTTTAATGTCTGGCTCTGAATGTAGTTCTGGGGCAGGCGTTAAAGGTGCATTTTAGGGATTAGTGAGATAGTACATCTGGCATGGTGCTTTTCAACCCAGGTACATACATATGCATCCCATATTATCCAATGATCTCAGCCAGACATGACACCCAAGCACAGAGTCAGAAGTAAGCCCTGAACATCATTGAGCATGGCATAAAGACGGGGGCATTTCAAAATGTCTGTTCAAATCTTCTAGTGACTACTACTTATTCGGATTGATTATGTTACACCTAACTTGAAAATATATGAAAACTAAGTTTTCTTCAAATATTTTGTAGTGCAGAAGTATTTTAAATCGTAGCAAAATGTATTTGGTACGAATTATAAACTCTAAACTTAACGAAGAAAATTGAAGAGTTTCTATGATTGAAAAAAAAGTGTATTAGAGGCATTCTTCTATTCTTGGCTTCCTGGTCCCTTGCTTATAGCCACATATAATGACTAGGGCCTGAATAAAACTGATGTCTCCTGAAGTCTGACTGCTGATTTTTTTCTTCACAGCTATCCTGAACCTTCAGACCCGATGACTGGAGGGAGTTGGAGGAGCATGGCAGAGAAAGGTCTCTCCATCTATCTCACTATCACACAGGCCTATCTAGAACCCCCAAATTAAAATCTTATTCTACAAACTGGTGCTCAAATGTTGATTTGAACCCTGGAACCAAGAAGACAGCATGGTCAGATACCTGTTTTGTGTTCAATTTTGACTTTATTCAGCTGGAGAGAGCACAAAACCTTTGACCACATGGAGTCGTTTTTAAAGATGGTAGAGTCCCTTCTGATGGGTGATGGGTCAGTAAAAGAGCGAAGGTGAAAGCTTGGATCACCCCCATCTGAGGTCCAGGTCTGTTATTTTTCTGCAAAAATTTCTTTTACAAGAAGCTTAGCCTCCTCAGAGATTGACAGAGAGCCATGATTGGAAAAGAACCAGAAAGAAATTCTTATATTAAAAAGGACTGATTTTCTGGATGAGGATCTCAGCCCAGACAAAGATACTGTTTTTGAATACAGGCAGGGGGTGTGGGAGGAGAGAGATGAGGGGTATTGGTGGTGGGAATGTTGTACTGTTGAATGGGGTATTCTTTTAAGTGACTGAAAACCAACTACATTCATGTTTATAATCACAGTGTTTAAATAAAAAGATTTTAAAAAGAATATAAAGTGTAGTAGAAAGTATCCGTAGATGCAGTGAGACTTGGAAAATCAGATTTGTACAATCTGTAACTTTAGCACGAATGCTCAGAAAAGGCTTGAGAAGACCTACACTTTCAACTCTGATTTCTAGACCCATTTCTCATACCATAATAAAGGTCCATTCATAATAGATAATAGACCTTGATAGCAAACTTTTATCTATAAAATATATGAGGAAAACATGAGTAGCATGATAAAGATCTTGATCTGCATAGTCTTCATTGAGGCAACTTCATTTTCAAAGTAAACAAAAGTAGAAATAAACAAGTGCCACTACATAAAACTATAAAGTGTCTTTATTATGTAATAAAACCTACATAATATATCCCACTGACTAGGTGAAAATATTTGCACTACACACATAAACATTGACACATAAATACTAACACAGGCTTAATATTCAAGCTATAACAGGGCAACTCTTAAAATTCAACAAAAAGCAACAACTTTAATAATGCAGAGAGTGATCAATTGATATTTTTTCAGAAAAGTCTGAAAGTTTGGCAATATACACATGGAAAAATGTTCAACATCAAAATCAAAATTATAATGAGATGTCACCTTATACCAATGCAAATGTTCACTCAAAATAAAAGTGGCATGAAATGATAGATATTGGCAGTATTTGGTGAAAAACAATCGCTCATTCGCTATTGGTATGACTGTTGCAGGGGTCAGTCTCTGGAAAATGACTTGGAGACTCCTCAACATAGTATGAAAAGAACTGCTCTTTGACTCTAAAATTTGTCTCCTGGGAATCTACCCTAAGAATACAAAAACATTAATACAAAAGCACTTATTTGTGTTTTATGTTTATTGTATGTTCATTGTAGAACTATTTAGAACAACCAACATCTGTAACCAATTGCGTATAAAATAGATGAATGGATGAAGGAAGTATGGTGTTGAATATATTTAACTATTATAAAAGATTAAAGCTTGTATTCAGCTACAACTTAGATGGCATAGGAGGGTACCATGCTGATTGAGATAAGTCAGACTACTGATGAATTATATCACTCATATGTAGAGAACCTAATAAGTAATTAAAGAAACAATGAAAAACAATGAAAGAAAATCCCCACTGAAAACAAATGCTGAAACATTATAAAAAATGGGAGTTAGTGTGGGAATAGGGAATCAGTATATAGGGAAGAGGTAGACCATGGAAAAGTTGAAGAGGGATTTTTGAAACACTGGGAAAGGGACTAATATAGTACTATGC
>PVKC010037064.1:0-13081 GCA_004027635.1 Crocidura indochinensis
CGATGAGGATCCCGCTTAATTCACGCAAATCAACGCAACAACATCAGAAAGTCCAAGCGACCCAATCCATCTGTCCCCGGAGAAGGAGGCCGCCACCCCAAAACACCCCTGGAGAGAGCCCCGCGCGGACCTGGAGGCGACTCTGGAGGGCCGGGGCGCTTGGAGCGACAGCTAATTTGCTGGAGAAAACAATCGTTCCTCCAGAACCCCACGAGGCAGCGCGAACCCCACTCATCAACTCCCCAATACTGCGGGATCGCTGCCAAAGAAAATGGCAGAAGAAAAAGGACCGGAAAATGAAAAGCGCGCTTCGTGACGTCAATACAAATTCCGGCCGGATCTTAAAGGGCCAGGCTCCAGCACAGCACCAGTCACAGGCCTGGGAGGCCAGATTTGGCTATTCCTTACTTAGTAGGGGATTACAATCGCTGCAGCTCCCCAGGTCATGAAGATTGGAGAGTGGGGATCTGATGATAACATGTGAACTAGAGTTCTTTCTTTTTTTTTTTCGGTTGGGGTCACACCCAGCTGTGCTCAGGGATTATTATTCCTGGCTCTGCTTTCAGAATCAATCCTAGCAGGCATGGGACACCCTATGGGATATCAGGATTCAAACCATTGTCCTCTGCATCAAGGCAAATGCCCGACCCCTGGGGTAGAGTTCTTGACTTTCTTTTGTTATTGTTAGTTTTTTTTATTTACTTGTTTATTTTGATTGGGCTGGGCTCCACCTGGGGGGCTAAGAGGTTATTCTTGACTCTGGGCTCAATTAGTCCTGGCAATGTTCAGCAGACTCTGGGATGTCCAGTATTGCAGCCGATAACACATTTGATGGTATGTGGCTGACTATGTTCTATCACTGGCATCCCATAGGATTCCCTGTGCCTGCCATGAATGATTTCTGAGTGCAAAGCCAGAAATATCCCCCTTTTTTGTCTCCCAATTCACAATACAGACCAGGCAAAAGGCCTGGGTTGAGGTGTATATGGGGTGCACTTACTGTACCTCCTCTTTCTATACAGTCAGTGTAAAGAACACAGCCTGTGGCAAGAATTGGGAGACCTTATCTTTTCTTTTCTTTTTTTTTTTTAGTGCAGTCACAGAAATAATTACACTAAGAACTATCATAACAAAATGTGACTGAATGAGGGAAGTAGAAATCCTATCTAGAGTACAGGCTGGGGTGGGGGGGAGGAGGGACACTTGAGATATTGGTCATGGGAATGTTACACGGATGAAGGATATATATATATATATATATATTTATATAATAAAAAACACGAATATCCTTGATTACTCTGGGTGTGGCCCCAAAACCAGACTGTATAATCCAAGGGTGCCACAATAGTATAGTGGAGAGGGCATTTGCCTTGCAAGTACCTAGCCAGCTTTTGATCCTCTGCATCTCATAGGTCCCTGAGTTTTGCCAAGAACAATTGCTCTGTGATGAGCCTGAGTAAGCCCTGATTACCTCCTGGTGGGCAAAAGAGCCAAACCAAAATGTAATCATAAACTCCACTGAACATCAGACTATGCCCAGCCCCACCTACAAAATTAAAATCAAGGGCTCAGAATTCACTACACACTTTCTGCTGTGTATGATGTTTTACACTCATCTTTTACTGTTTCTGGGGCCACATAGAAGTGCTCAGACTTATTCTTGCTTCATTGCTGTAAAATAGCTCCCAGATAGGCTTATAGAACCCTCTTGGGAGCTAGGGATGGGACTTGGATCAGCTACTTAAAAGGCAAAAAACTTCCACACTATATGAAGATCCTTTGGTTTGTTTTGTTGTAATTATTGTTGTGTTTGGGCACATCCAGTGGTGCTCAGGGATTACTCCTAACTCTGTGCTCAGAAATTACTCCTGGCAGGCCTAAGCAGATCATATAGGATGCCAGGGATCAATGTTGTGTCATCCTTGTGCAAGGGAAATGGCCTACTTGCTGTGCTATCATTCTGACCCCCAAAAGAGAAAAATCTTTTGTGTTTGTTTTTGTGCCACACACAGTCATCGATGCTCAGGAATTATACCTGGTAGACTCAGGAGATTATATGGGATGCCAGAGATTGAACTTGGTTGGCCACAAGCAAGGTAAATGCTCTGCTCATTGTGCTATGCTTATGATCCTACAGTGCTGGGGTTTTATTTGCTTGCTTATTTCCTTCAGTACCCAACATGCTCTCAGCCTCATCACAAGTATCCATTCTACTTCTGATTGACTTGAGTTTGGTGGCCAAGCCTAGTAACTCTCAGGAACTTGGGAATTATGCCTAGCTGTTCTCAGGGAACCATATTGGGTGCTGGGATTAAACCCATATCAGCAGGCTTTTACCTACAACACATAGGTTCACAATGTCTCTACAGTATTTTGTTGCTGTTGTTGCTATTGTTTGGGGTGGTTACACCCCATGACAATCAGGGATTACTCTCGCTCTGTGCTCAGAAATAGCCCCTGGCAGGCTTAGAGTAACATATAGGATCCGAGAATCAAACTAGGGTCTTCTCAGTGTTGGCAGCATGTAAGGCAAATGTCCTACCGCTATGCTATCACTTCAGCCCTCAAGATTATTTTTTTTTTTTTGGTTTTCGGTCCACACCCGGTGACTCTCATTGGTTACTCCTGGTTATGCTCTCAGAAGTCACTCCTGGCTTGGGCAACCATATGGGACGCCAGGGAATCAAACTGTGGTCTGTCCTAGGCTGGCGCTGGCAAAGCAGACACCTTACCTCTAGCGCCACTGCGCCAGCCCCAAGATTGAATTTTTTGAGTTGCATTACAATAAAGTGCATTGGATCATAAATTCAAGTATGTTTATTACATTATAAATTCATGTAACAGACAAAATTTCATGTAATCTTATTATACCTCTGGTAATTTCCCTTGCTCTTTTTCTTATATAAAGAGAAGCAACTTATATCCTTATATAACATTAGGATATCAAATGGCAGTTTCTTTTAGCCTTTTCCATAATAGTGTTCACTAATGATAATAAATCTTCACCATTTTATAAAATCATCTGGGGATATATGGAAAATCATCCTGAGATATATCTTTAGCTATAGTAGAAGAAAATTGAAGTTGCAGTGAGTTTAAGTGGGGTAAGAAAATCCAAGATTGCAGGCAACTCACCGGTTACTCATTGAACACTAACTGTGTCTTAGGCCTTTTACTAAGTAAAAATGAGAATGTGGGCTTAGAGTAAGGGGAGCTGGATGGTCCTTATCACAGCAGATTGTGGTGTGAAGAAAAGAATTCTTATAGATGTACACTTCAGTACCAATGTCATCTATACTGAAATAGAGGGTGTGTGGGCAATGTTAATGGGTTGTCAGATTGCCATGTTGGCTACTGCTACCAGCCCAGTGATAAGACAAATAAACTACCTGGCAATGCATGTCATAGAGCGGGATTTTATTTGCTTAGCTAGCTAAGGGTCCAAGACTTCCACCTAGGAACAAACTTCTGAAAGTCAAGGATTCCAAGTCACTTTACCCTCGGGATAAATAGCCAGCATATCCATACATCAGAGCTTACTGTACAACCCCAGGAAGCAGATAAAAGGAATATACCATTCAAATGGCACACGATACATAAGTCAGATGTTACAAGGTTGATCTGCAAAGTCCTATCCCAAGTGCAGGGACATGGGTGTCCTGTTCCACGTCAAGTACCTCCCTTTGTTTCCAACTCTTATCTGAAGGCTACATTCCCACAAGCTAACAAGCTAAAATGGGGATTATAAAGAAGCAGTTTAGTACACTGAGACCTGCCTTCCTCCACCAGATTATACCAACAGATGCTAGTAGGTGTGCAAGTCGTGTGTGTCACAGAAGCAAAAAAACAACTCAGAGTTTCCTCCTGCATATCATCAGGCTCTTTCCTAGATGCTTGGATTTGTATGTGTCCTTTAAAGGTGGAACGACAAGGGCTAAAGAGATAGCATGGAAGTAGTGCATTTGCCTTTCATGAAGGTAGTTTGAATCCTGACATCCCATATGGTCCCCTGAGTCTGCCAGTAGCAATTTCTGAGCATAGAGCCAGAGTAACCCCTGAACACTGCTGGGTATGACCCAAAAACAAAACAAAAAAAGTTGGAACTACAGGGCTGACCCGCGGGTAAAACTGGGGGATCACATCAGTTATTCACAGGTTTCGAAGAGGAATCCGACCTGAAATAGAAGAGGGACTGGGAAATAAAGAGACTCGAGACGAAGGGTTCCGATCAGGAGTCCATTTAATGAAGGGAAAAATAGACCTTATATAGATAATGCAAAACAAAGAGAGTAGGGGCGAGGCACAATTGGAATAGCTGTAACTTTCCAGAACATCTTGACTTTACAAGGTTAATAAGGTTATCATTAGTCAAGAGATCCACATTATCTTTGAGCAACAAAATACAAGATCTAATCTCTGCTTGGGCCTTTTGACCCCTGTCTTTAGGAGGACATCTTGGAGCCTAGTAACTCCCTAGCTCTAGACTATTTCTATTTCTTTAGGTCCAAGGGCAAAAGGCCACATATACTTGCATGCAGCTTGTCACTTAGGCACTTTGGCTCAGATTTTCAGAGACTCCATTTTGAGGACATTCTAGCTGTTTCTAGGAGTAAATGAGGTTTACGATGTCAGTGGCAGCATACATTATATAAACAAGTGTAGAAATTCGTTCCCAGGAGAGGTTCGCTGATGGAGGTAAGGAGGACAAGGTCTCTCCCCTCCAGCTCGGAAAACGCATCTACCACCCAGTAACCAGCGGTTTTGAGGTGAATCGGCAGGTAAACAGCTCACAGAGAGTCAGACTTGTGGAAATATCAGCTTTATTCGGTGGAAAGAACTTAGGTCCAAAGACTCAGCATCAGTTTCAACCCCAAAGCCCGCCGCCTTCCATAGACCATTGTTTTATACCACAGAATCAGGTACCACCCTAGCGTAGGGCACAGACACAGATCAGTGTAGGATCAGTAACATACTAATCATCCCAAGAAATGTTTACATACACAACAATTCTGCCAGGTTACACCCTAGGGTAGGGTCCAATCACTGATCAGGGTAGGGTCAGAAATGTTTATACATAACAATTCCAGATCATGATAAGATTAGAAATGTTTACATACACAACAAACAAGAGCCTACTTTAGTGGCGAAAATTAACAGTACATTGCTTTTCACAGTAATAATGCAGTTTCATTGACTACAAGTTATAGCAGTTTGATGAAGTCTACCTGCCTGTTTCTGGCATAAAACTGTTGCAATTCAGCCTTTGGTGGGGCTGGAAGGTGATGGGATGGACAGTGAGGTCTTTCTCCTCCAGCTCGGACCACTCCTCTGCCACCCTGTTCAGCCTGGGGGTCTTCAGCCTTGTCCACTGAATAAAGCTGATATCTCCTGAAGTATGACTGCCTGTGAGTTCTCTACCTGCCGCTATCCTGAACCTTCAGACCCTTTAGGTCTTTAGGTCCTGGGAAGTCCCATCCTCCCCTCCAGTGCTTGGGAGGAACCTTGGCCCTGACTTCTTGTACATGTTTTGGTTCAGGATGTGGTGACCTTCTATGATGTAGCTGTGGGCTTCTCCCAGGAGGAGTGGCCATACCTGGATGCCTCTTAGAAGAAGATCTACAGAGATGTGATGCTGGAGATCTACCAGCACCTGCAGGTTATATGTGAGAGTCTCCTTGGGGCTACCAAATGGGACATTCCAATGGGGAGACCTCATATTTCCTGGGAATTTGTGTTCAACAAAAGATGCCTTGTGATTTGGAGGTATGCATTGTTCTAACTTCCCAGCTCTTAACTTTTCTTCTTAGATGAATACTAATTTATAGTTTTGGCTTTTTGTTTGTTTGTTTGTTTCATTGGAGGGGTCACTCCTGATTTTGCTCAGAAACAGCTCCTCGCATATTCAGGGGACTATATAGTTGCCAGGAACTGAAATGGGGCTCTTCCTGTGTTGGCCACATGCGAGGCAAACACCCTACTGCTGTGCTATCTCTCAGGCCCCAAATATAGTTTTCAATGTCGTTTCACAATCTTGAGATAGTTACATTGTGTTGGTTGTTGCCTTGGTCAGTGTGAACCAGGTTTGAATCAGGCTTGATCCTCTAAGCTTCCAGAGATCATCACTCAGCACAGAGCTAGAAATCAGCCCTGATCAGAGTGAGGTGCAACTCAAAATACTCCCAAATACAATTCATTTCGCTTTCATACATTAGTGGCATATATGTTCCACATATGAGAGTGCTCAGAGCTTACTCTGCCAACAGAGCTTAGAGAGTAAGCCCAGTATTAATCTGGGAACTCTTGGAGTTCTTCTGATCTAGCATGAATAAGCCTTGGGCAAGGTGAGGTCTTCCATTGTAGTAGTGTCTCAATCCAGGCAATATGTGAGCACCTGTGATTTATGTATTGCTTAAGATTTTTTGTTTTTTGCTCACACCGTACTATGCACAGGGGTTACCCCTTGCTCTGTCCTCAGATGTCACTCCTGCAGACTAGGGCGACCATATGGGATCTGGGATTTGAACTACCATCCATCATGTGTTGGCTGTGTGCAAGGCAAATGCTTTATTGCTGTGCTGTCACTCAGACCCAACTGAAGATTTTTGGTTCTTTGTTTTGTTTATTTTTGTTTTGGGGCCACACCAGGTGCACTCAGGAGTTACTCCTGGCTCTTCACTCATATGTCTCTCCTGAAAGGCATGGGGGGAGCATATGGGATGCTGAGATTTGAACCAGGGTCTGTTCGAATCAGCTGCTTCAAGGCAAACGACCTAAAGCTGTGCTATCTCTCCAGTCCCCTGCTGAAGATTATCTTTTCTTTTGTTTTGTTTTTATTTGGGGAGCCACACCCACTGACGCTCTGGGGTTACTTCTGGCTATGAGCTCAGAAATAGTTCCTGACTTGGGGGACAATATGGGACACCGGGGCATCAAACCACGGTCCATCCTAAGCTTGCTCTTGCAAGACAGACGCCTTACCTGTAGTGCCACCGCTGCAGTCCCTTCTGAAGATTTTTTAAGGATCACAAGGCACCACTGCCTAGCAATCTTTTGGGGGGATTGTGTAGTGTGAGGGATCATACCTGAGGCTCCTACCTGCAAAGCATGGTTTTCAATCCAATTTTCTATGTTCTGGACCACAATGTGCCTTAGGTTTGTCTTTTGGGGGGCTACCCCCAGTAGAACTGGGGTGACATCTGGCTCTGCACTGAAAGATCAACCATGGCAGGGTTTCCTGCTGTTGGATAAAAGTCAGGTGTGCATAGTTTATTTCTTTTTTGTGTGTGTGTGTTTTTGGGGTCACACCCAGCAGCTCTCAAAAGCTACTCCTGGCTGTGTGCTCAAAAATCGCACGTGGCAGGCTGGGGGACTATATGAAATGCCGGGATTCAAACCACTTTCCTTCTGCATGCAAGGCAAACGCCTTACAAGGAAAGTGCCTTCTCCACTCTACTCTTAATCCAGTCCCTTCCTTTTTTCTTTTGTTTTCTGTTGAGCCACACCTAATGGTGCTCAAAGGTTAGTCTATCTTTGTGCTCAGATATTACTTGTGATACCCTTGGGAACAATCTGGGAACCCAGGGGTGGAACCAGGTCCATTGTGTATACGGCAAATTCTTTTCTCTCTGTAAGTTCTTCTACTCCCAAATATTCTTTTTGGGGGTTGCATATAATCTGTGGTTTTCAGGGGTTACTTATGACTCTATGCTCAGGAATTACTCCTGGGAAGCTTGGGTGACCATATCAAATGTGAGGGATCAAACATTTGTCGGCCGTATGTAGGCAAACACACTACCCATTGTATTATTGTTTCGAATCTTAAATCTGATCTCATCTATTCAATAACCAGTAAGCATATTGAGAGCAGAGATTCTTTTCTTTATCTGGTTTGGTCTTTGTAATTACAGTCCCCAATTCATGGGGCTGCTGTCCCCTTTCCTTTCTCTAATCCAAAAATTGTCCCTCTTGGAAAGGACATTGGGATGATAAGCCTGTGCTGATCTCCTGGTTGGAAGGCGCAGCTTGCAGTAGGCTGCAGAGAGGCATGTTTGCAGGTGAATGTTGAAAGTGCTTCCCAGCTTCAGACCCTGGGGTGGCTATGGAGCATCTTGGGCACATGTGAAATGTGGGTGCTTAGCGATATATGTTGAACTCCTGAATCAGGTTTGTGGGGCCTAATTTCTGAGTGTAGAGGCAAGAAAATCACAAGGTTACTCGTGGGAAAATACCAAAATAATTCTTTTTTATTTTTGTTTTTTTTTGGGGGGGGGGTCGCACAAAGCAGTGCTCAGGGATTTCTTCCTGGCTGTAAGCTCAGAAATCGCTCCTGGAAGGTTCAGGGGACCATATGGGATGCCGGGATATGAACCCTTTGGGAGTAGAAGAACATTACAGAGAGAAGAGAATTTGCCGTATACACAGTGGACCTGGTTCCACACCTGGGTTCCCAGATTGTTCCCGAGGATGTGACAAGTAATATCTGAGCACAAAGATAGACTAACCTTTGAGCACCATTAGGTGTGGCTCAACAGAAAACAAAAGGAAAAAAGAAGGGGCTGGATTAAGAGTAGAGTGTAGAGGGCACTTCTCTTGTAAAGCATTTGCCTTGCATGCAGAAGGACAGTGGTTTGAATCCCGGCATCTCCCCTTCTCTACCCTTCATGCTGACTCCCAGAATGATCTGGAGCTTTTGCTGTGTTAGCTTTATTCTATCTGGTTCCCGTCTGTGGGCCTTTAGGGCAGATCATTAGATTCTGAGCCTCATCCATCATCTGTACCCTTAGACTGCTTGCATAGCCCCATGTGTGGGTGTCCTTCCCAGGGGACGCTGTCTTCACAGTTATCTTTGTCATTAGATCATTCGTAGCATTTTTGAGTTTGCCCCAGGAATGTTTTTTACTCTCATGTTTTTGAGGCTGTCTTGCTGTTAGTGTTCGAAGTCACTCCTGGTGAATCGTGGTGCATTCAGGGGACTGTATGTGATGCCAGTGATAGAACCGAACCCACTGTTCATAAAGTACACACACTCCCTTACCACTCTAGATTTTGCCGGATTCTTGAAAAGAAATAAGAATTATTTGGGGGGCTAGAGAGATAGCATGGAGGTAGAGCGTATGCATTTTATGCAGAAGGACAGTGTTTCAAATCCCAGCATCCCATATGGTCCCCTAAACCTTCCAGGAGCGATTTCTGAGCTTAGAGCCAGGAAGAAACCCCTGAGTACTGCTTTGTGCGACCCAAAACAAACAAACAAACAAAAAGAATTATTTCTGTATTTTTTTTACCCTGCGAGTAACCTTGTGATTTTCTTGCCTCTACACTCAGAAATTAGTCCTGGCCCTTTTGGGGGCATTATATGAGATGCCTGGAATTCAACTTAGGGCAGCCAAATGAAAGGGCTGTGCCTTCCTCCCTCCTTTTCTCCCTCCCTCCCTCCCTCCTTCTCTCTCTGTCTCTCTCTCTTTTTCTCTTTCTCTCTCTTGCTACTGTTGGCATGTGTTCCCAAGGGAACTCTAATATGGGTTTTACCCGATCCTCTTTGAGATACTCCTATCTTCTTTTTTGTTTGTTTTTTGTTTTTGGTTTTAGGGTCATACCCAGCGGCACTTGAATTTCTACTGGTTCTATGCTCAGATATCACTCCAGGCAGACATAGGGACCATCTGTGATGCTGGGATTCAAACCGCCCTTGGTCCTGGGTTAGCTGCTTGCTAGGCAAACATGCTAAGGCTGTGCTAGCTCTCCTGCTCCCCATCCTTTTTGTGAGCTGATTTTCTACCTAAAAACTACATATGGTCACTATCTTGACCATTCAATCAGATTTCACTCAATTAAATTTTGTTTTGTTTTATTTGTTTGGCACAGGCAGTAACTCTCGGGGGTTACTCTTGGCTATGAGACCAGAAATCGCTCCAGGCTTGCAGGACCATATGGGACACCAGGGAATTGAACCTCTGTCCATTCTAGGTTAGCACTTTCAAGGCAGATGCCTTACCACTTGCGCCACTGCTCCAGCCCACATTCTCTTAACTTTTTTTATTTTGGTTTTGGGTCACACACAAGGGCACTTGGTTACTCCTTGAACAGCGCACAGAAAATACTTCAGTTATGCTCAGGTACAGTTTTGTATGCTGGGAATCAGACCAGCATCAGCTTTGTCAAGACAAACACTCATGATTCCATCACTAAGGCCCATCATTCAACTTAAGGTTTTTTATTTTTGTTTTTTTTGGGTCACTACTCCTGGCTCTGTGCTCAGAAATAGCTCCTGGCAGGCATGGGAGACCATATGGGGTGCCGGGATTCAAGGCAAAGAAGGTCCTAGATTGCTTTTGTTGTTACTGTTGTTTTTTGGGTCACACCCGGCAGTGACCAGGGGTTACTCCTTGCTCAGTCCTCAGAAATTGCTCTTGGCAGGCTCCCTAGGCCATCAGCAATGTTGAGATTTGAACCACCTTCCTTCTGCCTACAAGGCAAATACCCTATCTTCATGCCATCTCTCAGGCCTAGGTCCTAGATTTTGCCTGCAAGGTAAATGCACTAAGCCCCCCCCCACTTTGTTTGTTTTGCACTACAGCTGACAACACTCAGAAGATACTCTTAACTATGTGCTCAAAAATTACTTCTGGGGACTGGAGAGATAGCATGGATGTAAGGAATTTGCCTTACCTGTAGATGATTGGTGGTTCGAATCCTGGAATCTCATATGGTCCCCCGAGCCTGCCAAGGGCGATTTCTAAGGGTTGAGCCAGGAGTAACCCCTGAGCGCTGCCAGGTGTGACCCAAAAACCAAAAACCAAAAAAAAAAAAAGAAAAAAGAAAAAGAAAGAAAAGTAAAAAGAAAAGAAATTACTTCTGGCAAGCTAGAGAGACTATATGGGATGCCAGGAATCCAACTTGTCAGTGGGATACAAGGCATACTCCCCCCTGTTATGGTATTGTCCTAACCCCAGATTCTTACATTGCATATTTGGTTTCATTTTAGAAGGCTCCCTAAGCCTTATCCTTTAAGAAAAAAAATTACTTAACTTAAAAACAAATAACTGGGGGGCCGGGCGGTGGCGCTGGAGGTAAGGTGCCTGCCTTGCCTGCGGTTCGATTCCCCGGTTCCCCATATGGTCCCCCGTGCCTGCCAGGAGAAATTCTGAGCGAATAGCCAGGAGTAACCCCTGAGCATCACCGGGTGTGGCCCAAAAAAAAAAAAACCAAAAAAAAAACCAACCAAATAACTGTAGTAGAATGTCTGTCTCAACATTCAGGGATTAGGAAGGGGGAATGCTACACTGGTGAAGGGGGGTGATCTGTTTGTGACTGTAACCCAACTTAGCCATGTTACTTAATAAAATATTAATTAAAAACAATCATATAATGTATATCTAATACAACATATAATTGAATGCATTATATAATATAGAGTACATAATGCAGTGTAGTATATCATTGAAATTCTCTAAGGTGATAGAATGAAAATGTTGACCAAAATAAGAAAGGTTTGAAAGCATTTGTCAGTTGTCTTCACAAAAATTGGCCTTTGTATTAGTATTATTAGTCTTTTTACATGCTTTCTTGATTCTTGATGATCTTAATTTTTAAAAAAATAATAAACACACATTTGTAGTCTGATAAAAAAGAAAGATTTGTCTCCATTATCAACTTTCACATTTCTAGTAAGGATTGAGTACGTCAAAAAAGGCCTTCTCATATTCCTTTAATATAAAAGGTTAACTCTCAAGTATGATTTCTTCAATGAAGTTCTCAATTCTTACTAGAAATGTGAAAGTTGATAATGGAGACAAACCCTTCTTAAGGAAAGAATGAGAGAAAGCTTTTAGAGATGGAACAACATCCTAACACAATAGGTACTGCTCTCTCTTTGATAGCAGCGTGTAAGGAAAAGACGGTACTGCTGCATTACTGCTCCAGCTCCTGACCCATTCTTCTCCAAAATTTTATTTATTTATTTATTTATTTATTTATTTATATTTGGTTTTTTTGGGGCCACACCCGGACGTGATCAGGGGTTACTTCTGGCTGTCTGCTCAGAAATAGCTCCTGGCAGGCACGGGGGACCATATGGAACACCGGGATTCAAACCAACCACCTTTGGTCCTGGATCAGCTGCTTGCAAGGCAAACACCGCTGTGCTATCTCTACAGGCCTCAAATTTTTTAAATTTATTTCTTCATTGATTGCTTGGTTTGGGGTACACTCAGCTGTGCTCAGGGGTTACTCCTGGATCTGCACTCAGAAACTGACCCTGGAAGCCTGGGGGACAATATGAAACCGGGTCCCTCCAAAGTTGGCCCCATGCATCTGGCTGATCTGGGTTTGATATATGGCACACCATGTGGTCTCCTGGAATGATTCCTGACTGCAGATCCAGAAGCAAACCCTGAGTAACCTGGATGTACCGCCCCGCAAATGCAGTACTGCTATGCTATCTCTCTGGCCTCAGGATAAGAAAATTTTACAGATGTGCAGAGAAATCAGTTGGGAGAATGTCTCCATTATATCATTCACTGCAGAATCACAGAAGTGCTTATAGTGAGTTATTTACTTTTTCTTTGGGCCATACCTGGGTATAATCAAGAGTTCTTCTAACTCTGCAATCATTAATTGTTCCTGTTTGTTATGGGGTACCTTAGGGGATGTTGGGAATTGAACCTGAACAGGGCTTGTGCAAGGAAACCACCTTCCCTCCTATAAAGTGGCCCTGTTGGCTTTGGGGCCACATGTGGTGGTGCTCAAGGGTTACTGGTGGCTATACATGCAAGAATCATTCCTGGCAGGCAGGAAGACTATATGCAATACCTTACATCAAATTCAAATCAGTTGCATACAAAGCAAGCACTCTCCCCACCAGGCTATCACCCCAGTCCCACCTGTCTTCTTTCCTTAATCCACTTACAGCCCCTACTTGAGAACATCATGGCAATAGTCAATGGAATGCATTGCCATCCAGGTTTGGCACTTGGTTAGAGGTCAGTGTGGTAGCACTGAGCACATGTCTGAAGGCCAGGTGTTATTCTTCCCCCCCCCCCATCCCCCAAATGAAAAGGACTATACTTGCAATTTAGAACAT
>PVKC010037065.1:0-13094 GCA_004027635.1 Crocidura indochinensis
TATTTTAGACTGCCATTTGGGGGGGGGGGGCGGGAGAGAGCGGGAACGCAGACCCCAACTACCACAAATTATGCAGTCTAGTTTCCCACATTTGGGGAAATCACAGGGGTCAGCACATCCGGAGTGCAATGGATAAGCCTCACCGTGGGAAAACCACCTTCGTGGTCACGGTATCTCCCCTGCCAGATAAGTAGTTACACTGCTTTTTTAAGACACATACTTGCTACTCCTCTTAGATATTTTTCTATAATCTCCCCATAGCTGAAGTATTTTATTTATTGTCTATCATTTCCAACACTAAATAATACTAGTTATAATGCTGGTTCGCTGACCTGCATTTTTCTGTTTTAAGGTTTTTGTTATTTTTTAATCAAACAAAAAATCTCTACACTCACTTCCCTAAGCCTTTTCTTTCATTTAAATAATTACCTTAATGGATATATACAGTATTTCTTTTAACCTAATCTACTATAATCATAAAAATAATTAAGTATAAATAAAAATTTATTCAATTTATATTTACATACCCTATGCCCTAGTTTCCCCAATGTTTTTGATGAAGGAATTCAAAAGAATATTTACTATTTTTTTGTTTTGGTTTTGGTTTTTGGGCCACACCCAGCCATGCTCAGGGGTTATTCCTGACTATCTGCTCAGAAATAGCTCCTGGCAGGCACAGGGACCATATGGGATGCCAGGATTTGAACCACCTTAGATCCTGGATCGGCTGCTTGCAATGCAAACGCCACTGTGCTATCTCTCCGGCCCCAGAATATTTACTATTAATTACTATACTTCTATTGCTTTCAGCTTAATACACTTAAAATGTTATTTGCTCATGGTCTTCTACAGTGTTCATATTGCTAACTGAATTCTTCTCTTTATTTCTAACTCACTTTTTCTACTCTAAATTTTGGATCAGGAAGAATGTTTTTAGACTTAGGTTTTCTGTTTTGGGAGGTTTGGGGATTTTTTTTTTTTTTTTTTTTTTTTTTTTTTTTTTGGGTTTTTTTTTTTTTTTTTTTTTTTTTTTTTTTTTTTTTTTTTTTTTTTTTTGGTTTTTAAGGTTTTTGTTTTTGTTTTTTTCTTTTCGGTGGTTGGAGGAGAGCACATCCTTGCCATGTTCAAGGCTTTCCCTTGCCTATGCTCTCAGGAATCATTCCTGGCTGTCAGAGATCCACAGTAGGTGTCTAGAATTGAACCTAAATCAGTTATGTGCAAGGCAAGTTCCTCACCCATTCATTCTCTCTCTGGTTCCTCCTGTCTTTCCATACTGAGTTTTTAGAATCAAGATTACCTTCCATGTTTACCAAGAGTGGAAAATCAATCAACATGCATACCATCAAAATATTAATGTACATCCATGGTAAATCAATTTCAAGTCAGCTGGGTCCAAGTCATTAAGAGCAAAATTCCACTTCTAAGTTCTCCAGTTCTCTAACATTAAGGAAAAAGTTACACTAGTGAAGGGTGGTATACATTCAATGACTGAAACACAACTATAAGTATTTCTGTAAGCATGTTTATTTAAATAATTACAAAAAAAGAAAACAGAAAAGCATGATTAAATTTGGGGCGATAGTTGGCATTAACAGCTCTATACAGATGAATTTGTGCATGTTTTAAGTTCTCTTCCAAGAGCTGTTTATACATAGCTTGTTTATTTTGGTTTAATAGCTATTTTATTATTTGAACCTGACTGCAATATAGCATCAAAAGACCACATGACACAAGATAATATGCTGGTGAGAATCTACTCTCCATGGAAACCTGACAGTTTTCTTTCCTTCAGGGAAATGAGTTTGCTCAGACCAAGATAACCAGGTTTAAAAGCTGGCTCTCTAGATCATAACTGACAATGTCTGCTAGAAAGGACTTTCTTTTATGGAGAGGATGACAGATCCCTGACACCTCAAAGTCTAAGCCCTCAGATCGCTGACCAAGTTGCTGATACTCTTCATAATTATGTTCATCTTGTGCCATGGTTTTTACACATACTTACACACTGGTGTTATTCTTTAACTCTCTCCTCTATAGGCCCTACAAAGTGCCACACACACCACAGTGGGTAGGGAGGATGGAGGCACAAGAGCAGTGGCATCCTCCACTTCTGGAGCCTGTCTGTGTGGGCAGGGCTGGCTCCTTCAGAGAGAAGTGAGGAGGTCTGGTTCATTCTTTCCCCACTCCTGGCATTTTGCTGGCATTTTTGAGCTTTCTAAGAGATACAGTAAACCTTCACCTTCATCTACTCTTGACTGTGTGTGTTTGTGTGTGTGTGTGTGTCTCCTGCTTTAAAAAAAAAAATCTGTAGTCCCAGTTGAACCAGTTCACGAAGGACAGATATGTATTCTACCTCTCAGTCACACCCCAACCACATTCTGCTTTTGTCTAGCATGACAACTGTCACAAGAGATGAGGATCCACCCTGCTGACCTCACCCTCACCATTACATCTGCCAAACCCCAACGTCTAAATATAAGATTCCATTTTAAGGGAGAATTGGGGGCAAACTCACAGCTTTGAGGGAAAACAATTCAACCCACAGCAATCACTTATCACACAAGAAAAATTTACTTGTTCCAGTTACTACTATTTCAAATTAGTAGTTTTCAACTTTTTATACTTACAAACTGGGGGGACAAAACTTTTTACAGACTACTAAGGCAGAAACAAAACATTAATTTCAAGAAAAAAAATTACAAGTCATTATTTGTAATGGCACTTCCACATGATCCACAAACATGTAGCAAAAACTCTGTTCTGGGGGCCGGAGCGATGGTGCAGCGGTGGGGCATTTGCCTTTCAAGAGGCTGATCCAAGATGGACCTTGGTTCAATCACCAGTGTCCCATATGGTCCCCCAAGCCAGAATAGCCAGGAGTAACCTGAGCGTCACCAGTGCGGCCCAAAAACAAAAAGCAAACAAACAAAAAAGAACTCTGTTCTGGTAATAGAGCTTCTCAAACAGTGTTCAGGGGACTGAGAACCATACTCAGAAGCTGTGCAGACCACTTTCAGGGGTCTCAAACTCGCTGTCTGTGGGCCGCAAACGGCCCTCCATACATTTTGTGGCCCTGCCCTAGAGGAATCTTTGTTTTGTTTTAGTTGTTTGGGTCACACCCCCCCAATGTTCAAGGCTTACTACTGACTTTGCACTCAAGGATCACCCGAACTTTGCCTCCTGCGGCCCCCAGGTAAATTGAGTTGAGACCCCTGAAAGTGAATGCTTGGACCCAGTTATGCAGTTCAGTAGAAACTAAGATTATGCTGTGGTAAAACTGCAAAATGCAATATATCCCATGGACTTTAGTGGCTCTATTTAAAGACAAATTGTCAGAACCAAAAAGTGCAGGACGGGCCCGGGAGATAGCATGGAGGTAAGGCATTTACCTTTCATGCAAAAGGTCATCAGTTCGAATCCCGGTGCCCCATATGGTCCCCCGTGCCTGCCAGGAGCAATTTCTGAGCATGGAGCCAGGAGTAACCCCTGAGCGCTGCCGGGTGTGACCCAAAAACCAAAAAAAAAAAAAAAAAAAAAAAAAAAAAAAAAAAAAGTGCAGGAGATAGCACAGTAGGTACTTGCCCATATGTTGAAGACTGAGTTCAAGCCCCATCATCCCACATGGACCCAAAGCTCCATCAGGAGTGATCCCTGAACAGATATGAGCACCACCAGACATGGCTCAAAAACAGAAAAACAAGAGTTGAATAATATAAGAACAAAAGCCAAATGCTAAAATATGTCAATCAGATATGTTTACTAGGGTCCACAGGCAATCCACTGTCTGAGCACTAAATTAAAGGTGATTCCTTGTCAGTATTTTGGCTTTGGAGACATACACTGGGAGTGCTTGGTTAGTTGTGGTGATTGGGGGACCACAGTACAGGAGATGAAATCTAGGGCTCCCACATGCAAAGCATGTGCTCAAGGCCTTGGAGCCATCTCCCAGGCCCAATAATTAATTTTAATAACTAAATAAGTCTTTTAACAAATCCAATATTAATTATGCACTAAAGCAAATTGTCTTTAACAAGCATGTGTATCCTTTTCATGTTTCCCAACAAGACCTCTCAATAGCCAAAAATCCTCACAAGAATGAAGGTATTCTTCTCTATTTCTGTCAATCATTTCACTCAGATAAATTTCCTGAGTATGTGGTTTTAAAATTCTGTACTACTATAAACTTTTAGTTCCAGTTCTGGATAGGTCTATTTTAAGTAGAAACATCTTGAAATGCTGAATTATCATCTTCAATTTCCTTCCATCATTTATTGTAGCTGCCACACTGAAACGGTCCACCTTAAAGGTGGCAGTAAACTGACAGCAAAGAATAAAAAAAAAATGCATCTCTTAAATGTTTCATTTATAGAAGACATTTATAAATGTTTCATTTATTTTCCCACCATCAAATGTTGTATACTGTCTGAAGTAGATCACTTTACTAAACTGACATCTTGCACAAAGTTACTCTGCCATGACACTGCCGCTGAACTTCAAGGCTGGGGAGGGGAGTGGGGATGGAGCATCTTTTTTCAACATTTTATGGACAGATAAGTCATAAAGAGCTGGGTCTGTTTTGATTTTTGGCCTTTGGGGATGAGGGGTACAGAACTGAAATTGAATTGCAGTTGCCAAAGGACATATTTACAGCTATCCCTTTTCTGAAGAGCTTTACTAATCTTCCTAGCTATATTAAAAATTATGCCATAAGACAAACATTTTTTAAAAAGCACATCGTTAGAGTGGTTGTTCCAAAAAAGCTATGACAGCTCACTCTGATAGAAAAACAAATCTGCAACCAAAAATATTTCAAGTATTTTCTTGAAATCCTGCCCACAAGCAGAATAGCAAATTAATCAAGTAGAGCAAATCTGCATAATTCTAAAGTCTTAAATAGGCTTTCACCCATAACATAATTGTTAATGAAAACTTAAATGTTAATGTGTAAAATTAAAACAAAATATGCTTGTATTTCCAAAAAAACAAAAATTTAAAGGGAATGTTTTTATCAATAAGGTCAATTCAGATTCGATTTCTATGAGATAGCCAGCTACTAAAATCATTTAGTAAAAGAATCACTGAATTTACCTGAACACATTTACTAAATAATTCCAATAAGGGAGAAAATTAATCATGGCTTGCTTTCCTTCTTTTTCTAATTCCAAATTAGGCCATTACATATGGGTCAGAAACAAAGCTCAAGTCCTTCTCAGTTAATGTCACTTGCTAAAGCCAGAATTTCCAATAATTTATTGCACAAAATTATACTTTAATTGTGTCATAAATTTGAATGACTCTTAAAGCATCTTTTTCTCCAATGACCCACTTAAGAAGGAAAAGCCTGTATTCAATACAATGCCTATTTTTGAAGTATTTCCTACCATTTTAGTCCATTTTAAAAAGCTTATTTAGAAATAATACCGATCCGTTTCTAACAACTAAGCCAAACAATTATCTTAAAAACCAACTAAGGTGACATAACTTCCTCATTCCAGGAATGCTAACCATAATTCAAGCTTCAATCTTCCTCTTAACATATTCTACTTGATTAAAATGTATTCCCATCCTGCAACTAAGAAAAAGAAAATTGTACTTAAAATAGTATTAAGTACAGAATCTCATTATTTAGTGCCAGATTAATAGTTCAATTCTAATCTTAAAAATATCTATAGCTATAACCTCTCCAACTTAATTCCCAATGAGATTAATAAAAGATATAATTAACATCTATACCTAGAGCAGACTGTCACTTGGGACAAACTATGTTAACAATAACTGTATGTCGTAAAATGATCAACCTATCATCTTTTATAATTCTAAGGTTAATGAGCATAATTTGTCATAAAATTTCGGGAAACTTTAAAGAAAATAAACTTAACAAGACTAATTTTTGGATAACTTTTATATTATTTATTTAAAATAAACTAAAGACTGGAGTTTTTATTTTGAAACTAGCACAGCTAGTTGGCAAAATGAATTTTAAATATTTGTGATAAGAATAAACAACAAAAAGCAACCCAATGTTCATGATGCACAAGGTAATGAACATCTTAAATTACACATAATAAAGTAACACACAAATTATTTTTATTTATACTAATAAACACTAAAAGAATTATCACCAAAGAATCTTCAATTGAACAAAATATAAAGCTGAACTTTCATAAACTAATAACTTGCCTAATGCTTCTGTACACACATTGCATGGCATTTCTCATCTCCTTTTTTATGAAATTTGAAAATATACAACAATGTGAGCTTTAAGATTACCCTTGATTTAGTAACATTTACTTCTCTCAAAGTTCTTTAAAAAAATAAAAATTTGAGAGTCTGAAAGTTAAAAAAGGAAAGACTATAAATGTTCTTCCCTTCAAAAATTGTCTGACATCTGAGCCAAGACTTTTTGCATCTATCAGTGACTTCCTCTTCATATGTCATAGAAAGAGTTCAACATGTTTTACAAAATCCATTACATTTTAAGACCATTTCCAATATCTGCTACCATAAATCAAGAAATCCATTTAGTCAAGGTTACTTATGGAGAATTAATCACATAGAAAAATTTAACAACTTCTTTTTCAAAAATTAAAGTACTTTACTATACTTAGGATTCTTATACATAATATGTGAATTCAAAGACTAAAAGCATTAAGAGAATATAATTAAAATGTATAGTCACAGGTAGAAAAGAATTTATTTTAACATACAGAATTATTCCAGAATAATAAATCAAAATATAAGCAAGTATAATTCCCATTGGATTTCTCGTCTGCTTAAGTGGCATAATATAACATGAAAGTTTGTTCCAAATCACTTGTACATGCTTAATACAGCTTCAAAAACACATAAGCAAAATGCCTGAACTAGAAATCTATGAGAAGTTATGTATGTACTCTGAAGCACAAACATTCATGGATTTCTCTAATTTGAATAATTTCTAAAACCTATCTTCCTTAGTTCAAGGGCAAATTTATGCTAAACACAGGAAGATCAACTACACAATATTTACAAGCTTTATTGAAAGGGTATGATTATTATCCCAAAGTTCAGCCATCAATATATAACCTCATTTCTACCTGAAGTTAATGAGAATACATTTTAATTTAACTAGAAAACAGAAGCAAACTGCCAAAAATAGAATAGCCTTACAGTCTTAATTTCACACTCCAAATATCAAAAAAGCAGGAATCCGCTGTCAAAATAACATAAATGGCATCAAAGTAATTTCACTCATTACACAGACAACAGGTTTTTTTTTTTTCTTTTGGTTTTTGGGTCACAACCGGCAGCGCTCTGGGGTTTCCTGGATCTACGCTCAGAAATCGCTCCTGGTAGACTCAGGGGACTGTATAGGATGTCAGCATTCGAATGACTGTCCTTCTGCATGCAAGGCAAATGCCTTACCTCCATGCTATCTCTCCAGCACCAAAACAGGTTTGGTTTTTTTGTTTTGTTTTGGGGCCACACCTGGTCATGCTCAGGGGTTACTCCTGGCTATCTGCTCAGAAATAGCTCCTGGCAGGCACGGGGGACCATATGGGACGCCGGGATTCAAACCAACCACCTTAGGTCCTGGTCCTGGATTGGCTGCTTGCAAGGCAAACATCTGTGTGCTATCTCTCTGGCCCCCAAAACAGGTATTTTCAATTTCAGTTTTCATATAGTAAACATGATGAAGTCATTATTAATTTACAATAGACAAATGTTTACAGAGAACATTAAACTTAAATCTCATAGTTGCTTATAAAACAGTACTTGAAAGATTGATCTATATAAGGAAATGAGTTTTGTCAGCAGACGGTAAACTATAAATATAAAATATACCACAAAGTTAAAAACCTCAAAGTATTCCATAGAAAATTCAATAAAGAAAACAATCTTTCTAAGAAAAAAAGTAACATTACAAATTTAAAATGCACATATTATATATGAATTTCATAAAGAACATATTTATAACTTTGCTACACAATCATCTATTTTGTGGGTAACAAAAATTATGCACTTATTCAATATACATACATATACAAAAGCAAAAGGTTAATTTTTATTTTTTCCTTTATTAGCAACTTTTGATGCATTTTTGGGTTTAGGTTCCCAGAGAGCATTTTTTACAAATCTTGAAGCTGCACCTTTATCCAGCTTGCCAGCCTTCTTCTTGTCTGTTATCTCCTTGACTCTGTTCATGTAGACTCTGATTCTTTCCTTAAAGATGAAAAAAAAAAGGAAGAAGACAGGCAATAGATTTACCAAACCACTAAGTTTTATTGCTCTCTCTCTGTTAAATTCAACAAATATGTATTTATTGTCTATTGAGCGATGCTAGTAAATGCAAGTGAACAGGCTAAATATGTTCCATGCTCTCCTGGAGTTCATAGTCCAGAGGGAATACAGATATTAAAAAGTCATTTCAGAAATGTTCTGAGTATTTCAAAAGAGGAATAACTAGACGAAGACATCACTACACAGACAAACACTGAATTGTTTCTTTTTGGAAATACATTACTTAATTTAGCATTAACCTAGTAATAAGTCTGATACATACATACATACATACATACATACATATATATATATATATATATCCGAAATGTAAAACAAAGCCTTTATATACTTACAACATAGAACACCTGATATTCTTCTACAGGTAATGGAAGAAGCAACATTCAAACTTTATTTTTTGGTTACTTTCTAATATCATAATGAAAACATAATACCTTTTATTTAATTTTATAGTTTTTATTGATAAGTGTGTGATATTTTCTAATGAAATATATAATCCTAATTAGATGATAAGAGGTAAGAAACATAATAGCTCCTGTACTTAACTACTTTGAGTCTTCTAAGACTATTAATCAGAATAAAGGTCTAGTCTATACTTCAACTGGGGAAATAAAGGTGATGAGAGCCATAAAATAGCAGAGTAGGAGATTGATTACAGTTTAAAAGCAAGTTTCATTAATCAAAATACATTACTTAAATATACACAGAAAAATGTGTACGCAAAACATGCAGAACCTCAGAATATTTTCACGTGAAAGACTGATAATTCTGCTCAAAATGCTCTCAAGGCTTTCAATTTTATCACATTAATGACAAAAATCTTTACAATACACACCCGCCCAACCCTGCCTGGACTGATCTTCCCCCAAATATCCACTCATTACCTCTTTTCTACCAGCCTGCTCAAATGCTAACCTTATTAACAGACCCTGATTTTAGCTTTTAAAATGACAGTCCTCGGGGCCCAGGAGATAGCATGGAGGTAAGGCGTTTGCCTTTCATGCAAAAGGTCATCGGTTCGAATCCCGGTGCCCCATATGGTCCCCTGTGCCTGCCAGGAGCAATTTCTGAGCATGGAGCCAGGAGTAACCCCTGAGCACTGCCGGGCGTGACCCAAAAACCACAACAACAACCAAAAAATAATAATAATAATAAAATAAAATGACAGTTCTACCAAAGTATTAGAACCTCCTTGTGTTCTCATCTTTCCCCATATCATATAACTTTTCAACATGCTACAAATTCATAAATAATATTGTTTGATTTTATATTTATACTTATACTGTTGTTTGATTTTATATTTAATGTTTGTTCTGTGTTGGTATGGCATCTGTCACATAGACAGGGCTACTTTGCCACTGAGGAACCATCTCCCTTGGGAATAATGCTGGCTTTTTAAAAGTTCTCAAATATTTGTTGAAAAATAAATTTAATGCTATAATGCTCTATAGATATAGGTTTACTCTCATATTGTGATCAATTAGTAATATCCCATAAATATAAAACAAGGGAATAGGTGTATGTGTGCCCTTTAATTTTCAACCTTTGTTTTGAATATGAGTATTCTTCTTCCTAAACTGAATTTGAAGAGAAAAAGAACTTTGTATATTGATATTCCAGGTTCAGTTCCCAGTACCACATGGTTTCTTTCCTTATCCAAGCACCACTGAGAGTGGGCAAGGAATGAGGAAACACCCTTAGAGGGTGTGGCGAAAATTAAAAAATTATGTTCTTTAGACATATTTCTCATCACCAAAAGATTTAAAGTGTCACTGACCAAATCAACATATGTGCATATTGCTATAGTTTAGGTATCTTTATCACTTCTGAATATATAATGTATTTATTTTCAAAAAACTTTAATGAAGAAATCACCTGCCTACTTGTTCAAACATTGTAAACAATAGATCTCTGTTCATCTCTACAAGTTACTACTACTTTTGAAAAAAAAATAATAAATTCTTGAGAATCCAGAGAGATAGTACAGTAGATAGGGCACTTGCTTTGCAAATGGCAGATCTGGGTTTGATCCCCAACAACCCATATGGTCTTCTGAGCCCACCAGGAGTGATTCCTAAGTGCCATGGTGTGTCACAAAACAAAAAAAATATTTAAAACAAAAAATACATAAATGCCTGAGTACCTTAATAAGTTGTGTATAATATATATACATATATACATTTTAGACATAAACTGGTGTCAAATATATTTCACATATCTATTTACTTCATCTTTTATAAAGAATAAATTTGTTAATATTCTTATTCATAAAGCAAGTCAAGAAGGTAACCATAAGTATGATTCCTAATTTTTTTCTTTCAAATTGAATGATTTAATTTTTGAAGTCAGCAAAATCTCCAAGATATCAGACCTTATAGGCTATACTTATACATCTAAATGGAATACAAAGACAAACCTAGAAGATTTATTACAGGTTGTAAATATGTCACTAATGCAGAATTACTGGACAGTACACATACAACTGGTGCCAAAAAAGCTTTTAGCTTTGTTGCTGAACTGGATTCTTTACTGCTGAGAAAATGAATTAATGGAGGAATTGAAAAGGTGGGGGAGAAACTTTCCCGTCTTTGCTAGTAAATCAACTAGAATATACTTTTAAGAATTGTGTAAGAGTTTTAAAGCAATGGGGAGGAGTTGTAGAGATGAACAGGATGTCAAGAATTTATAGGAAAAATAATATGGAAGTTATAAATAATTACTAGAAGCGTAACATTTCCATCCAGAGATTTATATAATATATATGGAACACCAAATCACTGGCAAAGGTCATAGAAAGAAAAACTGAAGGCATGATAAACTTTGGCTCACTTTCATAGTTTCAACCCTAAATAATTTTGTTTACTACAACTCGTAAGATCAAGGTACTGAAACCCACAGCCTCAGGAATGCTACAGCAAGACATGTAATGTAAAAAGAAAGCCACCAAAGCTTACCAATTCCTGCTTTACTGGATGTTCCTTAGGATTAACTCCCTGAGTAGCCAAATAAACTACAAGAGAAAGATTTCAGAGGAGAAAAAAGTATTGAATAATACATAATCATTTTTAAGTCTCTACTTATAAAATAAGAAGTCAGAAATTATTAAATAATCTTAAACATTCAACCCTTATATAATATTAAATTTACATGGTTCATGGGCATTTGGTATTCCAAGTTAAAAAAAATATATCTTTTAAAATCACCATAAAGTATAACTGATATTCTTTGTAAGCATTTAAAAAATAAACCACCTTGGCATAATAATGTCATTTATCTTCTAATTAACTCCAAAATAATAATACATACCCCAAAACATTGAATTTAATGTATAAGCAGAAACTAAATCCACTTTTGCTTGTTCAAGTGGGTCCAACTACAAAAAGAAATACACACAAACTTTGAGCATCATCACATATTTGAAACTTTTACCAAGTACAGCGCATCAAAGACATTTTTTCTATTTCCTATAATCCAATAAACAAACAGTCTGGAAATAATTTACAAAAAGTTTTGTTACCCAGTAACTTTTTTGCCCACAAATTTTCACTTCAGGGTACCATCTTTAGTTAAACAAGAATGTGTATATCTAAAAAAAATTCTTTTGAATTATTTTAATTTCAGGAGTTACAATCTGGGCTTTGTAAGTCAAAAGTAATTTATCAATATGAACATTGTACATGATGCACTTATGTTTAACAAGCTGGCTAAAATACTAAGGCAATACCAAAAACAGAAGAAACATAATGAGATTTGTTTTAGACTGTCAAAGTCAATTTACTGTTTATGTCCTACAGGGTTTCCAGAAACCCTGATAACATCATTGTAATGCTTAAAAGGTCAAAGATAAAGTTTGTCAAAAGAATGTTGTGAGAGCTAGTTTTTTTTTTACAACCAAGTCAAAATAAAAATATAGTTAGGAAATGTCTCCTAGTTCAAGAATTTTAATTCCCTAAAAACACCCAAACTTTTATAACATTGATATAATATAAGGGGGTAAACGGAATATAATTATTCATTATAACATAGAATATATATCCTATAACTATCCTATAACTATATACTGGATTACGAATTCTTTTTAGAATCTACATATTTTATATACCTTCTGCAACAACTCATTTCTCGAAACAGACATCATGGTCTTCAGCATATCATCCACAGCACCGATGGAATTCTCAAATGTAGATAAATACTCATGAATTTCTACTGGATAGTCTTCATTAAGTTCTCCATCTGCCATTGTGATCAACTAAAAAAGTCAAGTAAAATCTTTGTGACTCATGTTATACGCATCATTCTGTAGCTGACAAAAAAAGAAATAAATAATTCATGCCATGTATCTCAAAATTTTTCAGAGTTTAAAATCTGAATATAATTAAACAAATGTCTGAGAGTATAATTTTAACTCTACTCTATCAAATACCTACTCTTCCTAAATACGTTCTTATGGGCAGCTTGTGGGCAGCACAAGAGTTACCTGAGTGCACAAATGCTACACAGGTCATCGATACTTTTCAGCTTTTTATGCTACACAACCAACTTGGGCCAAGAATATAACAGAGGGCTAAAAAACATGTATTGCATAGGAGAAGCCCAGGTTTGTTTTTTTTTTTTTTTTGGAGGGGTCCACACCAGGCAGTGCTCAGAGGTTAATCCTGGCTCTACACTCAGCTATCGCTCCTGGCAGGCTCGGGGACCATATGGGATGCTAGAATTCGAACCACCTTCCTTCTACATGCAAGGCAAACACCCTACCTCAATGCTATCTCTCTGGCCCCAGGAGAGGCCCAGTTTTAATCCTGGGTACCACTCAG
>PVKC010037066.1:0-13059 GCA_004027635.1 Crocidura indochinensis
CAGAAGGCATTTTTGTATTGTGTTTTTGTGTCCCTAGGGTATATCATTGGAAGTGTTAAAGCTGGATCATATGGGAGCTCAATTTCCAGTTGTTTGAGGAATCTCCATATTATATTTCCATAAAGGCTGGACTAGGCAGCATTCCCACCAGCAGTGAATGAGAGTTCCTTTCTCCCCACATCCTGCCAGCACTAATTGTTCTTATTCTTTGTGATGTGTGCTTCTTTTGAAAAACAGAGAGATAGCACAGGAGGTAGGGCATTTGCCTTGCAAGTGGCAGACCCATTTCAATCCCTGGCATTTTGTAAGGTCCCCTGAGCCTGCCAGAAAGGATTTCTTAGCACAGAGCCAAGACTAATCCCTGAGCACCACTGGGTGTGACACAAAAACAAAACAAAATAAAATAAAAACCTTAATGAACATCAAGTCATGTGATCACACATAGAGCCCATCTATACAAATATTCATTGCATTTCCCTTCAACTCTCCAGTGCATTGGAGGAAATGTTCATCATATTATTTAAAATTGCAAATGTTGAGGGCCAGAGTGATAATGCAGTGTGTAGGACATTGTACATGACTGACCCACGTTTTATTTCTGCACCCAGTATACTTCCCAGAGCACTGTCAGTAGAAATCTCTAAATGCACTATTAGGAGTAAGTCCTGAGCACTATAGGGTATGAACCAGAAACAAAATATAAAGTTTACATAGTAGGGCTGAATACTGTACATTGGAATGTCTGTTAAGAGACACAGCGAAGCTACTCTAACTTCATATTGCTGTGAGGTTTTCTTTGTTTATTTGTTCGGTCTCCTAACATTTAAATATCAACTAACTATTTTCATTTGGTAAATTTCAATTTAAATGTACTTTATCAGATGATCGATTGTTGACAGTTAATTAGTCCTTTGCCACTTCAGTGTCATGGCTTTATGTTCAGTGTCATTTATGGAGAAGTCACATATCAGATATTCTGATTTCATTTAGAACAAATTGAAAAAAGTAGAAGTTTTCCCATCATCCTTAGTAACAATAATGTCATGTCTGATGACTCCTTAATAGAAAGGGCAAAATCCAGGATAAGATGCCAGAATTGATCCACAATTATTCTCTCAACACCATGAGAGAAATTTGTCATCAAATAATAATACCTTTTAAGTTTTGCTAAGTGTAAGGAAGGTTGAGCATTCTGAACCAAGTTTTTGTTCTTAATTTTGTCTTCAATAAATGTGATTTTGGATGTAGAGACATACTAATGCTCCATATTTTGCCAAACATGATATGAAGAACCACTTATTCAGACACCTGATCTTTAGAATGCAGCATCGTTTGTAACAATTTTAACGCTAACTAAGTACACTTTGATGAGACAGCATTTAATAAAATGCTCATTAATTTCATCATTAGCAAGGGTATGCTAAGAAGTAAGCCAGTTTCTTATGTCACGCCCAATTAGCATCCCATGCTAGTAATCCCATTAGTATTGTTGAATTCACTAATGGAAAAACTAATGGGCATGCTAGCAGGGCACATTAATTGGGCACGACACCAGTTCTGGTTTTAATTATTAAACTACGATAATGAAATGTGTGTTTGTAAAATATTAAAATGTTGAAATAGGGTTGAAGAAAATAAAAGTGTATATCAAGGAAAGAGACACAAGGAAAGGCAGCCCATAGCAATTCCAGGGCTGGAAAATGGAATTATCTCATGGTCCATTTTCTGGTTTATTGAGTTGTTTGTAGAAGTTGAGATGTTGTCCACTATGAGGAACCACATACTCTCATAGGAAATTAAAAGCTGGGTTCTTTTTGTAATATGAAATTCAGTATGTCATACATGTTGTCATACTTTGTATTGGGCCTGACAGGAGCCAATTAAATGTGTAGAATGGGCATGTTACATTGCAGAAGCTATTTGGGGGAAATAGACATAAATATTTAACTTAAGTTGGTGTGATTAACATTGGACTATTTCAAGATCTAAAATCTTTGTCCATTTTATATCAAGTAATTATAAGGTTGTTTAGGAAATACAGAATCACAAGATTTTTAGATGTTGGAGACAAATTCTCAGTAATTTAAACTGGTGAATATGCTTGCCAATTTTAGTTTACTTATTCTAATTTTTTGAGTTGGACAAAAGTTCAATGGAAGGAGGGAAGAAAGAATGAAGGAAGAGAGGGGAAATGGAGGGAGAAATGGAGAGTGGGAAGGAGGGATAAAAGTAAGGAAAAAAGGAAGGAGGAAGGAAGGAAGGAAGAAAGGAAGGAAGGTCAGAGGGAGAAAGAAAGGCAAGGAAGGAGGAAGGGAGGGAGGCAAGGAAGGAGAAAGGGAAGGAGGGAGGTAGGGAAAGAGGAAGGGAAGGAAAGAAGGAAGGAAGGAAATAGAGAAGGAAGTAAAGAAGGAAGGAGGGAAGGAAGGAAAGAGGGAAGGAAGGAGAGAAAAAGGAGGGGAGAAAGGGGAAGGAGGGGAGGAAGGAAAGAGGGAAGGAAGAATGGAAGAAATGAAGGAATATTTAACTTAGCAAGTTTAATTATTTGCTATCAGTCATAGGAAAGATGATGGTGTCTAGATTGTACTCTCTTAATTTCTTTGCTCATTGACACTGCAAAAGCAGCATATAGTCTTATCAAAAATACCCAAGTTTTAGCTTAACTGTAAATGCCTAAGTCTAAGTTCACTCACAGATCTTTTGTTCTCTGTTTTTGTAACATGTTTCTTCCCATAAGTAGTGAAAGTGAGAGAAAGTAACTTTCCTGCCATTTCCCTGTCTTTAGAGCCAATATTGAATGGCATTTAAAATACCCGTTGCATTTTCATATATCTGCCTTTCCTCAGGCCCAAAATTTTAGATGATAAAACTCATTACTTCTCTAAGGAATACCGGTTCCCAAAATACAGGTGACCCCTGTAAGAGGTTCTGATTCCATAGTGGTTTATTTCCTCTTTAGTACTGTGGCTTTCATAGACATGCATCAGAGAGGCCAGTTTGCTGTCCAACTCCTGAAGTCAAAGATCTGTCTAAAATGCGCTTGGGCTTAAGATTCATGTTAAATCTGTTGATGTGTTCGGAAAATATACCAATGGGAATATGAGCATGTAAATAAATATATTGCATACGTGCATGTATGTTTGTTCGTTTCTTTCTGGGGGGTTTAATGGAAGATGCCAATTATTGATGATGGTAGTCAAGTGAGTGGTACCCAATGTCATGAATCACATGAATCACAGCTATTGGGCATGGGGGGGGGAGGGAAGGGTGGTAGCTAAATCACACTGAATGAACCATTGAAAGGTATGAAAATCCTTGTTATCTATTCATGGTTCTGTCTACATGTCCATGTCCATGCTCTTCTTTTCTCTGACTTTTTTTTTACCTTGAACTTCACTAAAATTCATCTCAGGTGTTGCTATTGTTGGCTCTAAGGAGCTCCAAGAAGAAGATACCTCCCAAAAACCTTCACTGCAGCATTCTTATGAAGGACATCCAAAGTCATTTTAGTTCTGTACCTTTTCTCTGTTTTTACAAGTTTCTTTTTTACCCTCTGGAAGACAAATCATGTGAAATAATAGTTATTGGATGTTTTACTTTTTGGGGGTGGATTTGTTTTTGGGGTTTGGTTATATCCCATTAAACTTTAGCTGCAAGTAATTATGCATATTTCATGATGAATGGATTATATTATTAATGAACTATATTAATTAGTATTAATGATTTATATTAGCATTAATGAATTATTGTATGGGGGATTATGGGACAATTTTTTAGCATGTGCATTGGAATGTCAAACAGTACAAATAGAAACCAGTTGTCTTGATTGAATATATCAATGCTTAGACCTGAGCCTCTATGTAATGTGAAGGATATTTTCCTACAACATGAATATTGTGTAAACACTAAGCCAGTATCCCAAATAATCATAGGTATTTTATTCAGAAATAATGAAAAGTAACCTTTCCCAATGTATTGGGTACAGATATATAAACAGTTCACCTCACTTAAATATTACATGCAGTTTTATTGAAGTATAAGCATAGTCTTTCCTATATTTTTAGATCCAGAGAACAAAATTTACTCTGAATTGAAATTAATTTAAAAGAGCTAGTATGAATAAAACAAACCTGAGGACAAAGTACCTATCTGCATGCATTGCCAATAATTCTGGAGTCAGTTTACAACTCCTGATTAAGGAACAAAAGGATATAAAATCTCTCCCAGAATACTGAAATGCAGACCCCTGAGCATCCCAACTAAATAAGAACCCCAATGTTTGTGGGATATTCATGGGGTGGGGGAGATCTTTGAGAATTCATAATTGAGATCCCAAGAATAGAGGTTTTCAGATCGAACCACCATCTTCCTTTATTTCTTTTCTTTCTTTCTTTTTTTTTGTTTTTTATTCATTTTTTGTTCTTTGGGCCACACCCAGCAGAGCTCAGGAGTTACTCCTGGCTTTGTGCTCAGAAATTGTTCCTGGCTAGGGGTACCATATGGGATGCCAAAGATCGAACCTGTATCCATTGAGGGTCAACCATTTGCAAGGCAAACACCCTACCATTGTGCTACTGCTCCAGCCCTTTCAATATTTTTTAAGAAGAAAATAAAATTCTTCCTTCACTTATAAAGTAGTCTGGTTCAGGAAAATGAAGGAACTAAAACAAGATACTGGTAAGCTCCTTAAAGACCTATGTCTGAAAGTTGTTAAGAGCACTTTTATTTTGGATGGATGTTATTTTCCTGATATAAAATGCAGTAATTTTGCTAGTAGTATAAAACCAAGTTGGTTTTTTTTCCCACAAACATCTGTCTCTGTAGTTATGAAGGATTTTAAGTGGGGTTAAACATTGTAATTGTTACCACTTACCATAATTGATGGTGTTTATATATGCATCATTAAGAAGTTTGCATTAAAGAGCTAAGGAAAACTATTACCTGTTTGTTTTATTTTACTGGCACATAAAATGAATTGCTCAAAAAAGCATTTTCACAGCATTCCAACATTTTCATAACATTCTACCATCTCTTCCAACTTCTGCAGAAATCTCCCAAAAGGGGTTTGTGGACTCTCTGAAGGATGCATATTTTCTGGAAAACTCCAGTCTTTTATTGTTTATGAGCTTCTGGTTTGGAACAGGTCTGGAGAGCAACCCAAGGTGGATAGCAACTAGGACGAAAACTCCACTTCATTATACAAAGTTACCCAGGTCCTGGAAACAGGGATGTCTCCAAAATAAGCAACTGCCAAGGTTGTTCAGCACTTTTGTTCTATCTGTGGGTGGCTTCATTATATTACCCTCATCTGAACACTTTATCTGCCTATGATCTGCCTTTTTCCTCCTATTTATCATAATTGCTTATGCCAGGATGTGTGCACTAGACCATGTCCTGCAAACCTAAATAGGAAATATAAATTGAGAGGTTTAAGTATTCATGTATCAGATCGCTAGTGGTCTGAGTTAGTTCTCACCCACATATTAGACTCACAAGTGTCCAGTGATAAGTCAAGTGTTTAGAATTCAGTCTGCAGTTTTACTTGAAAAAATGTTTTAAGGGAGTTTGGGTTACTTGGTCAATCTATAGAGACTCATTATATTGGCCATTAGACACAAGAAAAAATATTTTTCTTAAGAGAAAAGGGTTTTGTGGTCGTTTTGTTTTGTTTTTTGGGGTCACACCAGGTGACACTCGGGTTATTCATAGCTATGTGCACAGAAATCGCTCCTAATTTGGGACCATATGGGATGCCGGGGTATCAAACCATGGTCCATCCTAGGCTAGCGCGTGCAAGGCAAACTTCCTATAGCTTGAGCATTTGTGGAAGAGGGAAAATTTAGTTAATAAAAAAAACCCATGTCTGGGTAGGAGAGATAGTAAAGCAGATAGGGGACTTGTCTTGCAGTACTTAATCTTGGTTCAATCTCCTACACCCTAAATAATTTCTGTGTACCACCAGGAGTGGTCCTTGAGCTAAGAGCTAGAAGTAAGCCTTGAGCACTGCCAGGTGGGGCCTAAAAACTAAACAAACAAAACCTATTTCTGCCCCCATATGTTGATTAGTTCCTTACGCTGTCAAAACAGAAAGGTAGGGGCCGGAGAGATAGCATGGGGGTAAGGCATTTGCCTTTCATGCAGAAGGTCATCGGTTCGAATCCCAGTGTCCCATATGGTCCCCCATGCCTGCCAGGAGTAATTTCTGAGCATGGAGCCAGGAGTATCCCCTGAGCACTGCCAGATGTGACCCAAAAACCACACACACACACACACACAAACCAGAAAGGTAATATTAATAATAATCAGTAATATCATTCTGTGCTCATATTTTATTGCTTTTGACTCTATCACTATTTTGAATCTCTCTTAGCCAAAGTGGTTACTGTCATAAATTTGTGATAGTCTTGCAAATATCCTGTAATAGCGAGACTAACTTGTTTCCTTTTAACTGTGATATTCCATTTATCTTGCCACTTCTGTACAGTTACTAGGAAGTTTTCTTACTGTTGCTTTGCATCTTGTTTTGTGAAGGATCTACTTGATCACAGTATATTCTAGACTCTTACAAAGCACTAGCAATGCTGGTCAGGGTGCTTTGTACATGCTCACTAGTGCCTCTTCTTTTCTTGAAGGGTTTCTGGGCTTCCATCTCCACTTATTTCATGGTGGAATGGATTTTAAAGTTTCCTTTATCATCAGGAATGACCAATTAGATGGAGTGCTACTTTAGATTTACAGCAAAAATAGACCGGTTTCTTGCTATATGTCAATTTAATTTACCTTTAAATAAGTTTTGTGCTAATATCCAGTTAGCATCTTGTGCTAACATCCAGTGTGGCATCTTTCTACATTCACTCTATTCTCATCTCCCCACTCTAGTCTTAGTTTTAGATTCCAGTAAACAGTAGTATTTGAGAATCATGGTGATTTCTTAAATGATCATTAATATGAGGTTTGCTAATATTAAGAGGTCAGTAAATGTGAATGAAAATATTAAAAATCTAAATTTATGACCCAATATATCTTATATAGTAGTGCCATGAGATATGTGTGTATGAATTATATATGTATGGTATATTTCCTGTATTATATTTGATGTAAGGATGCAGGAGTAGAGTACAATGTATATATAAGTAAAACTGCATAAACACTCATGAACTCACCACTAGCAAAAATTAAAATGTTATCAATTTTTGTGGTAGAAACTTCTCCCTTTCTATTTCCCCATCTCCCACTAGATAAAATAAGAAATTGGAATTACATGATTTTAACTCTCCTTGCATATTTATATTTGAACACTATACTTGGGAACTCAAAGATTTCTTCTTGTGCGGTACCAGGAATTGAACCCATAGACCACATGTGGATTTAAAAAAACTATATTAAGGTATTCTTATATTCTGGGCAGTTGCTTTTTAATCTCAACTGTGTTTCTAAACTATATTTTCTGTATGGACATATATTCTATATTGTGCAATATACTGCTTTTCTTGCCATACATTTAAGTTGTTTCCACATTCTTGCTACACTAAATATTGCTGCTGTAAATATTTTAACTTGTTTCTCTAAATACAGTAAGCTGATATATTTGTTTTTCTATGCCTAGAGCACTGCAGTTAGATATTGTCAAATATTATTAAAATGTTAATTTTAATAGGTATTTTAAAGAATTTACATAGTACCAGGAGAAGATTATGTATCTCTTAACTTTACTGTTGTTATCTAGGCAATTAAGCAATAATATTCATTTTTGTCTGGGTGGTTTTAGGATTCTAAGACCTTTTCTATTCTATGATTTCTCTTTTTATTTTCAGAATATGTAATGTCAACTTATCTGATCAAGCAGATGCAGCAAATCCTTTCATAGTATGTTTTAATAGTATCTATTAAAATTCATTTTGTTTTTAAGAATTTTACAGCCAAGTATTTCTATGCCCTCTTGTTTAAAACAGACCTCTCCTCTCTACTCCATGACTCCATCTCTCTGAACACAGGAGCCTTGGCTGGCTTCTCTGCCCTTTTAGTCTCAGTACCTGCCTCTTGCTATTGACTAAGTACTCAGTAAGTACTTAGTGGAAGTGTCAACGGATACATCATGGAGTGACTCTTTCCAAGCACTCCTTGAGCATTTCTATGTGCAAATACTATAGATAATGCAGTTGTTTGTCCTTCAGCCCTTTCTCTTTCTGGTGAAGCTCTTGCATTCTACCGTTTGCTTTGGGCCTCTGTCTCCCTCTACTCATTGCCTTTGGAAATATGATGTGTTTCCATTTATTGCATGATAATGTTGATTGAGTAAGACTCCATTAAATAATTTAAAGAAAGCTTGGTGCTTTCTTCATCTTGGCTAGTTTCCAGCATTTTTGCCTGAGATGGTATACTATCTTGGTATACTATCCATCTGGATAAATGCATCATCTATTTTGAACATTTATTTCACTCTGTAATTCTCTAAATAAAAAATATTAAGGAAATAATTTTAAGGAATGCACATATTTTGACAAGCATATATTGAGTGCTTGCCATTTCTAGCCTGTCTTTCAGCATTGCTAGTTCAACTATTGAGGAAACTGACCACAGTAGAAGTAACTGTTGCCTTCCAAATCTGAAACCCAGTGTTCTTACAGGTTACCTTCAATAGCATCTCTTGCTGTGATCCTGAGTAGCATTCACATGGAACACATGGACCTTGATTTATACAGAATGTTTTCACCACAGCGTTCTTAAATTTTAAAATAGAGCCTCTTAATATTTCAGTTCTCTCTATCACACTGAGCACCAAACATGTCAAGATGATTGCATTTACCTTACTTTCTATGAAACATATTTACTTCATGTTTTGGGTACTACAATAGGGTTCTTTAATTTGGTTTATATGGTTGAAGACCATATGAAACTTAGAGATGAGCAATGCACTTATTTTGAAGGTCTCACTTTTTTCACTCCATAATACTTATTATTTAAACACACCAACATGATTCAGAACATGGAAAAAAGCCCAAGAGTCTTAGTGCCGTCAAATAGTTCCTCACTCTTGTAGTGGAAAAACAATCTCCCCAACTTCATAACCTCTCTGCTTACAAACTTTCCTGTCAATAAGCCAAGTCATTTTCATTCTCTTGCAGCTCCAGAAAGCAAATGTGTGATGAATAAGCTTTGAACTAACCCAATAATTCACATCTCTAGATTCTGTTCCTTTTTACAGAGCTTGTCCTGCCTATACTTCCTTTCTTCATCTCAGCCATCCCCTTTAATGTCTTCCTCGGCATCTAAAACTAGGGCTTCCTTTACCCTCTATTTTTCTTCCCCTTTGACTTTCAAACCCCTCTGATGTACATGCCTTTCTTTCTTGATAATATATGTTGAATTATACTTGCTTTCTTTTGACATGATTGAACTGACATTTTCATAGACCCTGAGGTTGTTTAGTACTAACTAACTAAATAGGTAAAATAATTATTATAAATTCTTTCGAAATAAAATATATAGTAACAATTCCTTTGTCATAAATATGTTACATTAAAAATGGCACCTTAGAGGGCCATAGAGATAGTGGAGTGGTTGAAATGCTTTTCTTAGATCAGACTAACCATATTTGATCTCCAACACCCAAGATGATCCTCTGAAGCCACTACAAGTAATTCTGGAGCTTAGATATAAGAATAAGCCCTGAAAACCACTGGGTATAACCCAAAGAAACAAACAAAGAAAAGGGTACCTTAGGCCTGAAGATTGTGTAACAAGGCAAGGATTGTCTTGCCCAAGTTCTATCCCTGGCACCACCCAGGCACTGTCAGTAGTTACCACTGAGCACAGAGACAGAAGTAAGCTCTGAGCATTTTTGACTGTATTAAACAAAGAAAAGTAAAAAAAAATGTTACCTTAATCTTACCTTAACTCCCAAGGATATACACAAAATGAACGGTGTCAGTTAGAGGTTCCAAGTAATACATACAACCAAGGCACTGGATTGAAATGAATCTTTCAAAGTTTGAACTTGAACCCACCAACCAGATAAAATAAGCTTCATCAGGCTTAACTATTTTCTTATTTTCTTGTCATAATTTCTCCCAAATTAAGTGGGCATGGTTGGATTTTATACTCATTTTCTAAAAAGGCTTATAACACAAGAGCTCTAGTTCAAACTATTTTGCTCTACTAATTCAGTTAGTAATGCTAGGATTGAATATTTGGCCTGTGTTATGCCCTCACCCCTCAATCTCTTCACTGTGTAATTTCATACCTCATTGTATATCTGTTACTGGGAATGAATTTGACTCAGAACATTTGTCATGTCCATTATAAGCTTACAAAGACTTGTTAGCTCCAGAGAGGAACATTTGCATAGTATTTTCAGGGACATTTCTTGCCTTTCTTCAAAAAGATTGTCATTCTGTTCACTCCCAAACCATTATTCTGCAGTGTTTTTGATCACTTCCTCTCATTTTTGTGTGAAATATAACTGGAACTCAAGAGTGATAAACTTCCAGTTAAATACTAGACCCCCGCAACAGGCATGAACCCATAACTGGGACAATTCTATTGAAATTGGAAGTAGAAATGAAGCTACTGTTATTGCCAAAGGACACACAGGCACAAGCAGAGCTCTTGAATGCAGATCTCACGGTCCTCTGGAAAAGCACTTACCACAACCGCTTTCAAGATACAAGATTTTAGAGCTAGGAAACAGGTAACTCCCAGTTAGAGAGATTCTCATTTCTTTGTCATCTTATACCTAACACATATAATGTTTCTCTGTTTCAAGAGAGAGTAAAAGAAATGGCTAAGAACAATATCTTCCCCTCTATCTCCACACACTGATTTTAAAATCATTTAAGTGCTGAGCCACTCACTGAATTCACTGCCAATGGTTTTCTCATTCGTCCTCAGAGTGCCTTCTTGTCAGACCTATTTATGATCCATATATTTTATTATAAAACATCTTCAGTATGTTAAATATATGACACCTCTTTCCTCCTCTTCTGAAAACACACAGTTCCAGTTGTTTTGAAGACCTAGTGTTTTATAGACTGAAAAATAAAACAGTTCTGTACAGTGAGAAAAAATGTGGCATGAAATTCACAAATTCAGGTGTATTTGATTGGTATAAATGCTGATCATCTGTGTGTCTTCCTGGGTTGAAACACCAAAAGGGTAAACTTTCATTGAATCTCTAACATCCTTGCAATAAATCTACATATTGTTGATTATTAATAGGCCTCAAGGTAGGAACAGCTACCATGAGAGCATGATTTTGTAAGTGAAGCCAGTATTCAATTCACTGAAGTTTGGGCATAAGCAGAAACATTATTCAGTAGAGCGGTTCACAGTAACAGCATTGTCTGTATGTCTGATGTGGGTCTGAGAGTTTTACAGGAGAATAAGGTAGTCTGTTTTTAAGTGTTTGAGTTTAGAAATTATGATTATATTTTTGAGGGAAATATTCAGTGATGCTTATGGAGGGGGGAATTTTCTCACTTTTTGTTCAGGAATGACCCTTAGCTGTGCATGGAAGGTCCAGTGTGGTGCCAAGGATGAAACTAGACACAATCAGATGCAGGACAAGTGCCTCCTCTTTGTACATTCCTCTGGCCAGAAATCATGATTTGGACCCAAATGTACATGGGGATCAGTAATAAAATGCGAATAAGGAGAGAAATTTCTGGGAGTTCTCAGGGCTAATGAGCATATTCTAAGTCTGTTTGCTTTGCACAAACAAGGGTCTTGGCCACTGGATATAACAGTTATTTTCTTTCACAGGCTCTGGCCTGAATCTCTGTAGTGTGGGGACAAACAGAAACTTCTAGCATGCAACCACACATGCCTCCGATATAGAAATCATTATCTGTATATTAAAAATATATATGTATAAATATATACAAGATTTAACCATGAATGTTAACCATGAATGGTTAACATTCCCATGAAACCTACTTTGCCTATTTGGTAAGTACATAAAGATTTAAATGCCTTTGAAGAGAAAATATATGGCAAGCACTACGGAGACGTTTTGAAGGCTACTTGTAGGGAGTTAATGAATATCTGGGGTGTAAGACAGTAATGACATTTTCAAGGCACTTAAGATGTAATGGCAGCTGAAAATATTACAGTCAGAGAAGGGCTTCACCCAGTTTTCAGGATTCTGAAGTTAGAAAGATCTTGAAAAGCTTTTATCTGAGCAAAATCACTTGATCCTGTTTACATCTAGGGGAAAACACTGCAAATTATACATTAGACTTTTAAAGTACCCCAAAGCCTATTATAGGGATAGTTCTAGAGCCTATCTTGTCAAAGGCTGGAATCTTAAGAGACAATGACAAAAGTTTCAGACATCAACAAATATTCAAGGGGCATTATTGAACTTGCACGTGCGGTGACTGAGCTAATGATACATAAAGGTTTTTTATTTGAAAATAATGCTGATTTTTTTTATGGCTGCAGTTTCTAAAATTGCTGAGAAAATTTTCAGGTATGGTAACTTGAACTCTAGTAATGTCCTTGGTGAAATTAGCCCTTGATATTGCTATTGTTTAAGATGCAGCAGTGAATAAAAATGCAGCTTTCCCAGGCTGGTGACAGGAGTTAAGGCAGTTACTTTGCATGTTGTTTGAGTCTCTGATACTGAGGTGGTCCCTCAGAGCATTTTCAGGGGGTTGTTCAAAATGCAGATTCAGAAATAGATCCCAAGCACCACAGGGAGTGACTCCCACCCCCCGCCAAATTCCAAAACCCAAAATTCAGACTTTGGGCCCCTCTCCCAAAACTCTGAAGAGGATCTTTTAGTGAAGTTGCTATCTGGAAATAATTGCACACTGGAAAACACACAGAGAGCAAAGGAGCTCAATGCATGCTGAGAATGGTCCCTTGGAATGAGTCCTATTTTGTTCCAACCTACAGCTGTATTTCCAACCTACTGTTGTCAGTCTAAAAGGATAGTTCTTCTTCTTTTTTTTTTCGTTTTTGGGCCACACCTGGCAGTGCTCAGGGGTTACTCCTGGCTGTCTGCTCAGAAATAACTCCTGGTAGGCACGGGGGACCAAATGGGACACCTGGATTCGAACC
>PVKC010037067.1:0-13084 GCA_004027635.1 Crocidura indochinensis
GTATCAAAGTGATTTTGTCCCATATAATAAAACTTTTAACCTCTTAGTGCTAGACTCAATGAAGGCTGTTATCTTATTTCTCAATTTAACACATTATAAATGCAATCCATATATTTCTACCCTTTTCTAATGTGTTCAGGCTGTATTTATTTTATTTGTTTAGTTTTTTGTTGGTCAAATCTAGCAGTGTTCAGGGATCAGGGATCACTTCTGGCAGGCTGAGGGACCATATGGGATGCCAGAGATAGAAAACAGGTTGGCTGCATGCAAAATTAGCACTATACTATTGCTCAGTCCATCAGGTTGCATTTAAACAATTTTCATATCTAGTGCTATTTATTTCACACCAAGGATTGGCAAACTTCTATAAAGGATCATTAATAATACTTTAGACTTGTGATATATACTCAACTCTGAAACTATAAGATGAAAGCAAATATAGTCAGTATATAAACATATAGACTTGGTCATGTTCCAATTAAACTTTATTTACAAAAATGAGGAAGGTTATAATTTGCTGCCCTGTATTTTACAATCAGCGTTAGCATCTGAAGTAAAAGTAAAGGTCTTAGGACATGTAGAGACTTGAAATGGGGGAAATAGCCTATTTAAATAGGTTGTTATAAGGGTTAAATTAAAATAATAACCAGTTAGCACAATTTTTAATTTATCACCTCATCACTGATATGGAAGAATGCATAGGGGCCTGGGAGATAGCATGGAGGTAAGGCATTTGCCTTTCATGCAAAAGGTCATCGGTTCGAATCCCGGTGCCCCATTTGGTCCCCCGTGCCTGCCAGGAGCAATTTCTGAGCATGGAGCCAGGAGTAACCCCTGAGCACTGCTGGGTGTGACCCAAACTCCCCCCCCCAAAATAAAAATGAAAATAAATAATGTATAATATACTAACTTAGAAAGTCTCCCCAGCTCCTGTATTCTTTTTTTTTCTTTTTTTTTGGGGGGTTACACCCAGCAGTGCTCAGGGGTTACTCCTGGCTCCATGCTCAGAAATTGCTCCTGGCAGGCACAGGGGATCATATGGGGCACCGGGATTCGAACCAATAACCTTTTGCATGAAAGGCAAACGCCTTACCTCCATGCTATCTCCCGGGCCCTAACTCCCGTATTCTAATGAGCGATATGCTTTATCTAATAATGGTTTAGGAAGTTCCTTAGCTGTAAGTACCTCTACAGAATGGCAAGAATATACTACGGCTAACATAAAACTTAAAATACTATTCAACTACTTTTTACCAAGAGCTTTCAAGTATTTCAACTTGAAAATATTCCCCAGAAGATAGACAATTTTATCTTCATGTAAAAGCTGATGAAACTGAGAACTAGAAAATAATTTAGATCCCCATTTTATAGTACATTAAGGTATACTAGAAACTGAACCAAACATCATTTGATGACTTTGTACTGGTTTTCATAGAATAGCTCTTTCTCTCCTAAAGGAAAGACTAATCAAAGCATCAACATTTTTTTTATGTTATGAGAGCCATGACTCAGATTCTTCTAATTAAGTTTATCTAATTCAAAGAAAGAGGAAATGATCCCAGACAGATATTAGGTGAATGACAGTTGTTTAAAGCAAAGCACTGTAATCAAATAATATTATATCTTCTCATCCTCCCAACCACACAAGAAATAAATTTCATTATTATATAAGGTTCATTTATTGCCTATGATGATTTTGAATACTATTGTGTTAAACATTATTATAAATGTTATTGAATGTTGATTTTGTGCTTACCACGGTTTACGACTTATACTGACTTTCCATTATTATGTACTTCTGAAAAATTTGGCAAAACTTAGAATTCATTAAGTAAAAATTGTGAACATACTTTTTTAGGAACCCTAGGCTTGTCAAACATGTGCTTTAGCCATTGAGCCAGGGAAAACCCTAGAATAATGTTGGGTATAGCTCCAATACCCCTCCCCACCAAAAAGTAAAAAATTTTTACTTGGTAGTTATATTTATAGGAATACTCTCAGAATATACTCAAACAAATAATGTATTCATTTATGATCTATGATTTATCTCATCAATTTAGGAATATGATTATTTCATAACTGTTATTGGTAGCAAAATATTGGAATAATTCCATGACTATAAATGGAATTATTGAATTAATTATTATTAATATGATATGAATTTATGCTTTTTGACACAAAAATGGCAATAATATTTATATTATAAAACAGTTCATGTATCACTTCTATAATCTGTTCTAAACAGCTTTTTACTTCAACTGTTGTTCTGAAAACCTCTAATGATAACACAAAATATAGATTAAGAAAGTTAAGTAAATGGGATGTCTTTGAATTTAAGTAACTTGTATTTCTCACACCTCTAAAAGAGGGACTAGGGGCCGGAGAGATAGCATGGAAGTAAAGTGTTTGCCTTGCATGCAGAAGGATGGTGGTTCGAATCCTGGCATCCCATATGGTCCTCCAAGCCTGCCATAAGCGATTTCTGAGCATAGAGCCAGGAGTAACCCCTGAGCACTGCCGAGTGTGACCCCAAACCCCAAAAAAATAAAATAAAAGAGGGGTTAGAGTGATAGCACAACATGTAGCACGTTTGCCTTGAACATGGCCAACCTGGTCTGATCCCAGCATCCTGCCTGGTCTCTCAAGCCTGACAGGAGTAATTTCTGAGCACAGAGCCAGGAATAACCCCTAAGTAACTCTGAGTGTGGCCCCCAAAACAAAAACAAGAACAAAAATCTATGAAAGAACTGTAAAAGATAATTACATATTATTGCATTAAAGTAACCACTTGTGGTCAAAATGTTTATTAAAATTGTTTCAAAATATTCAAAATATTGTGAGTCTCTTCAGCACTGCTGAATCCCACACACATTATTTTTTGAAGAAAATTAATGCAATTACTCACTAATATTGATAGATCTTCCTTAATTATCCACGTATTAACAAAGCTCAAGTACATATATATAATTATCTCATTACATTAAATAAATATATAGTTTATAAGGATTAAAATGTACAGCAAGCCGAATACTTTCTTGAGGATGGTTGTCAATAGGGATAAGGAAAAATAGGAGAATTTTAAAAATAGAAATGAATGGTACTACCCTGTATTATCTAAGAGATAGAATGTTAGAATATTTACTGCAGTTAGAAATGAGGTTGCCTCATTGGTTTTTTGTGTTTTGTTCATTTCAAATATATAATGCAAAGATTAAATATATATCCATACTTTATCATATACAAAGAAAACAAGCTTTATACCTAAGGTAGATATTTTAAAATTTACTACTGAATCAAAGATTTTATATATTAGATATAAATGTATATTAGATATTTATTTGATGTAAGATATCTGCCAATGTCTTAATCTATTAAATTGCTAACTGTAATTTTTTGCATGTTCCTTTGCAGATCTCAAAATGGTTGACTAATGAAAAAGAATTTCTCCTGGATCTTATAATGTCTTACATGTGTCAAAAGCAACAAATAATTAAATCTCTCTTACAAGCCACACTGTATATACTATGCATGCCCTTTTTTGTGCACTGAAAAGATTTTTAAAGCTTATCATATTGGTAAAGGCTATCCTCACAATTATAATATAATTGAAAGTTTGTAATAAAAATCCTGCAACGTCATCATTTGTAATGATTGTTGCCAGGCCATATAGGGAAATGTAGTTAAAGACAAATAATTTAATATTGTGAGTGTGGACATATCCTATTATCTATCAATCCCTCTTATTTCACCCAAATAAAGAAAAATCAGACCTGAGAATAATCATGAAGGTCTGTCTGGGGTTTGAAGTCAACTACTATATTAATCACATAGACAACTTCAGGTCTACAGATAGTTCAGTCACTTATAAATGTGACCTATTACCATGGCCTTAAGACATTCATTATTGAGTAAGAGAGAAGACAGAGCTAATTGCATGTTAGAGAACAAGACAGTGCCAGAAAGTTCTAAATAGACTTTGAATGTGAATTTATGAATTTAGGTAGAAAAACCAGTATCTTATTATAAATGAAAGGTATAACTAATGACTAGGGTGAAGAAAAAAGTTTTGAGATTTATCTACAGAAAATGATGTCTAATAAGCCAGATATCCTCACACTGAGCTCCAGTCTACAATGAATGCAATCTTTTTCTGTCACAACTGGATAGCAGAATTGAAAAACAAATGAATCAGAATGGTTGTTATGGTAACATTTCCAAAATGATTTTCCTTTTACTAATTTACTATTTACCTATTTTCATTTTTGATAAATTAATTTTGGCTTTAGGGCTATCTATACCCAGTGATACTTTGGGGTTACTTCCTATTTGAGGAGATCATGTGGTGCCAGAAATCAAATGAGGGACTTCATCATGGAAAGCATGCACTTCCAATCCATGAGCTATCGCCCAAACAAATTTTTTATTTTTAGACATAATATTTGAAAAAGAAGAGGGGCAAAGTAAGCTAGATATAAGAACTTATTTCACTAGTATAACTAACTATAGAAAAATGTTGAGTCAATCCTAAAGGATTATCCTTTTTTATTAAACCTAAGTTCAAATATTAACTCCAATATAATAGAAATATTTTCTATAAAATATTATTAAAATTTTCTTACAGGGGCTGGAGAAATAGCACAGTGGCAGGGCATTTACCTTGCATGTGGCCAAATTCAGGATGGATCTGGTTCGATCCCCAGCATCCCATATGGTCCCCCAACCAAAAGCAATTTCTGAGCACATAGCCAGGAGTAACTCCTGAGCATCAATGGGTGTGGCCCAAAAACCAAAAAGAAAAAATTTTTTTCATACAAGAAATTGTAGAGATAGTATAAAAATCGAGGTGCTTGCTTGTACATGATAAATCCAGTTTAATCTCTGCCACCATCCGTGGATTCCAAGAACCACCAGTAGTGATCCCTGAGCAGAGGAATGAGTCTTGAGTACAGTTGAATGCAGTCCCAAAACACCCCAATTTTTCCCCACAGTAAAGATTAAAAAAAAAAGACTATCACTTGTAATATTGTTCTTTAAATCACTATTTACTTATCTATCCTTCAACATCTTAGTTTTTTGTTATTTTTTTAATTTATATTTTAACCTTTTACTTATATGAGTAAAATTAGATTCATATATGGTACACTCATTTGAAATGTCCAGATTCTTTGTCACTATTTAGAAATTCCTTCTACAATTTATATTTGTTTATAAAGTTTCTTAAAACTTCCTTGTTTAGAATTTCTGGAGAACTATTCATTTTCATAGAAGCAAAATATAAACAACTATCTTCTGGACAATTTAGGGAAAACTGAATGTATTTGCTTATTGCAATACTGTGCTTTATAAGAAAAAGTACATAGTTAGTCTCTGTCTAGTACCAGGCACAGAACCTCGATGATTTCTTAAGTGACAACTATCTATTGTTATGTTTACAATTACATTATCCAATTCAATTCCATTCTGATACAAACCAGGGTTAGTATAGAGTAGACCCAAATGTTAAAGGCTAAATATTTCACCCACACTTCTGTCTGTCTTAGCTTCAAATTGGACTTTCCTACTACTCCCTCTGTAGGCTTTATAATTTGCTAGATTCAGAGAAAGCCAAAAACTTCAACTTCAACTGTCAAAACAGTTTTCTTGTCAGTAGTTCAAAACATATTTTAAAGGCTACTTACGTATTGTCTGACCAAGAGATGTATAGGGCCAGAATTGGGAAGGCTAATGAAGCTTCCATGCCCTATCCAATGCACCATCTTCCTATCACCTCAAGAAGCCCTTTCTTTTTAGTTTGAATGGAGGCTTCACTACTGATTCAATCAGTGGCATGACTGATTCAATCAGTGACTACTGATATTAATTCAACCTCCAGCCCTTTTCTCCACCCAGTTCTAAGGGGGAGGTTACAAGTTCCAACGCTCTAATCCTGTGATTTGTTCCCTTGGCAACCAATCAAATAGAGTTTTAGTAAAGTCAACTCATTAATACAAACTCAGGTGTGACTGAATATTACATGACTCTATTTTGAAAAATAAATTATACCATATGTATCAGCTAATAGAATAATTTGTAATGAGTTCTATTAATAGGCTCTCCATTGTAAGAAATTGTGAAAACTTTAAAGATTCCTGCACATCTGTTCCTATCATTTTTCTCTTCATGATTTGACACTATCCAAGTCTTTTGCAATCATGTCCTTGTTTTTAATTATAGTATTTATATATTTATATGTATTCATACACAGTCAATCTTCTATTGTCTATATACCTCTCTACCAATATCTATACATACTTTTTATTTTTCCATACCCAGGATGCTTAGGGGTTACTCCTGAATTTGCACTCAAGAATTACTCCTGGACGTGCTCAGGGGACCATATGGGATATTAGGAATCAAACATGAGTCAATTATGTACAAGGTAAGCACCCTATACCTCTGTATCTCTCCAGTCTTACTCATACACTTATTTATTAATCCTCCAACCACTCATTTTCAACTTCATATAAATGGAATATGTTATATAATCATATTTATCCTTCAACTTCACTATTTTTCTTTGAATAATTTCTTGACATTTTATTTAGTATTTCGCAAAATTCCTGCAGCTAAAAAGATGCATAAAAATCTATTTAAAAGCAAAGAAAGTAAGACACGGTTAAGATAGCAACCTGAACATTTATGAGAGAATAACTGTAATTATGAAATAAAAGCCAATCAATAGCTGAGACAAAAGAATAATCAAACTTTTAATAAAACTTCAGTTAAGACTAAAATATCTCTATAGTTCTAGAAGCTTAATGAAATCAATGTTTCAAAATGTACTTTTACACAGCTGATGCTAAACCATCAAATTATTGGGTACACTATATTAAAGTGAACCCTGATTATCTAAAAAGCCCTAAAATATTGATTTCTTTTAAAGTTTTTGGGTCAATGCTCAATACTCCATATCTACGCACTTATGAATTATACCTGACAATGCTCAGGAACCATATGGGATTTCAGTAATCAAACACAGGTCAGCCATTTGCAAGGCAAGTGTTCTACCTGCTTAGTATCTCTCTGGCCACTCAAACACTTTTCTTAAGAAGAAAGCAAAAGTGATTTAAAGAAAGAATATCAAGAGACTTGTTTCATCCAGAGGGATTTGAAATTGTGTTCTAATCAAATGAGATGGCACCTAACGTGTAAATAAATAAATTCAAATATATCATTCACCTGAGCAAGTGGTGGAAGAATCTCCTTGCATATTTGCTGATTTGGTCTCTATATTTCATTATAGTTGCATCCAGGAGTGGTCTTGTTGGAACATAGAAGGTTCCAAGGCTTGCCTCAAGCTGTGCTGTGGAATTCAAACATAGCAGAACTAAAACAAGTGAAACTCCTTCAATTACAACAGAATACTCATGTTTGCAGTCAGTCAGGTTTTGCAAACTTGGATGAAATGTGAGCTTGTTGCAGGAAAGATGAAATTAAAATATGACAGCTGGTACAAAAACAAACCTGTGTATAAACTTTCACTTGAGGCAAAGCTGACAATGACTCTGAGCAACAAAAAGCTGTCAAAACTGAAGAAATCCATAATGAACCAACCTCTCACCACAAATGGGTAATTAAAACAGTGACTCATCAAAGTAACACAGTTAGAACAAGTATTTCCAGTAAAATCAACTCTGTGTGCTTAACATTTACTCTTTTGCAGAAAGGAGAAATCTGCGTTGAGAATTTAAATCAGTGTTATAAATTTTTTAAGTAATGCAAATAATAATAGTAATAATAATGCAGTCAAATAATATCTCTTACAATTAAAAAAAAAGGAGAAAGTTCCTATATCTTCTCTAAATGCTGTTCTAAACAATAAGATTATTGGTTTTGTTAAAGTGTGAAAGCTAAAACCCCTGGGAGGGATATATGCTAATCTGCTCTGGGTCAACCGACACCTTCCTAAGAAAGGACTGAAGAGCAGGTTTGGATAAACCAGAGGGCTATATTAAAAGAAAAGGGCATATTCTGCCTAGTTGACAATTTTACCAAGACATGTTTATAGGGTTGCATTTCTTCCCAGAAATACCTAGAATTTAAAAAATTATCAGAATGGAAAAACTAAGATTATGTATGAGAACACTATGGTTCACAGTAAGACACTACTGATTTTTATGCTTCATGCCCTCTTTTGAATAATAATAAAAAAAAAACAACAACCCTACTTATTTAGCAAAACTCTTTCGTTTTAGGCATATCTGGGCTCAAAAGTATTAAATACCTCATCAGAGTAATTGCTATGTACTTGGCTAAGCTGTTAGTAATTTCTTTTTTAAATTTCAAATCTAGACAGTAAAGTAAGATGAACTTTAGGGGTATTTTCTTTCAAAGCAGCAGTCAATTTAGATTAAAATTGAATGCTGCAATGCTATTGTGAAAATAAGCCAGATTCTCTTGCCATTGCTTGTTTTCTTGACAGCATGTTTCGTACATCTGAAATGCTCGAGCCTACATGGAATACTTGTAACTCTCAGTACAGTTAAGGATTCATTAGATAGCCCAGCTTGATGTTTAGGAAGGAAGTGAAGATCTCAAAGATAACTACAACATAGCTACAAATAAAACAGCTCACTGGGTTCCACTAATAAAAGAAAAACAAATTACCATGTCAAATATAGAATAAATCTCAATAGAAAAGAATTCTGAACATTTCAGAAATGTATTTTGTAGTTACTTTGGAGGAAAAAATAACTGCCTAAAATGTGCATATTCTGATAACCCAGTATCAAGCAAATATTTTATTTTAATAGTCTACATCCAAAAATAAAATAAAATAAAAATTTAATATGTCTAAAATTCAGCTATTAATAGCTTTGGAAACCAATATTCTTTAATTAAATAAAAAATAGTCTACATCCAAACATATTTTTCTCTATTTTCCAATATGGATTCTTAGAAATATTATTGGTCAAAGTAAGAAACTGATAATGCCCATTTGTGAATTTCCTAATAATCTTTCTTACAATACAGCACTGTACAATACAAATTCACTAGGGTGTTAAAAATTTCTCATTGTTCAGAACCAATAGTTTTAATTATCCATGTTTCTTCTGTAGTTAGAAATTTAGGATCTCATATACATTGAGTGTGCTGATTCAATTTTCTTTAGGGATGTTAAGTACTTTGTTATTTAATTTTTTCCTACTGGATATCCAATCTTGAGAGCATATGTAAACTAAAAAAATGTATTACTTGAGATAACTCTGCATGCAAAATACCACACAATTATATAATACCCTACAAAATTAGAACTTTATTCTATCTTTTGTTTTTCTTATTGAGTTTAAGCACTTATTATTCATTGAGTACCCACTATGGGTCAAACACTGTGCTAGATATTTTTTCACTGAAGAAATACTGAATCTTCAAGGATGGGTTGGACCAATTCCAAAAAGCACATTCAATTAGCATTAATATTTATTGTAGGCCTCTTATGAGTTGGGCCAAGTTCCATGATGCAAACTTCCTGAAGGAACATGTTCTTACTGATTATTCTTCTCTAAAATAACTAAAATGAAGGTTATGCATAGAATTCTTGCTAAACAACTTGTCATTTACTTTGGAAAACATAATAAAATGGAGTAATAAAATCTAGAAATATGCAAATAAAAGAATGAAAATTTTTTGTCTCCAAAACAACATGACTAATGTATTTCCTGTCTTCCCTAATTTCCCGAAATTACCCAAGGAAAAGTTAGTTCAGATTTCCCATAATCATGTCAATGTATTGGCAAGATTGGAAATAAAGGTGCAGGGGCCCGGGAGATAGCATGGAGGTAAGGTGTTTGCTTTCATGCAAAGGGTCATCGGTTCGAATCCTGGTGCCCCATATGGTCCCCCGTGCCTGCCAGGAGCAATTTTTGAGCATGGAGTCAGGAGTAACCTCTGAGCACTGCCAGGTGTGACCCAAAAACCAAAAATAAATAAATAAATAAATAAATAAATAAATAAATAAATAAATAAAGGAAATAAAGGTGCAAATTCAAGAATTTTTAGCTTGGGGACTGGAGTGATAGCACAATGGTAGGGCATTTGCCTTTTATGCTGCTGAATCGGGATGGACCTGGGATTGATTCCCAGAATCCCATATGGTTCTGGAGCCTGCCAGGAGCGATTTCTGAGCACAGAGCCAGGAACAGCTCCTGAACACCTCTGGGTGTGGCCCAAAAGCCAAAAAAAAAAAAAAAAAAAAAAAGAGGTAGGTCGTTTACCTTGCACATGGACAACCTGGGATAGACCAGGATTTGATACCCAGTATCCCAAGCCTGCCAGGATGATTTCTGAGTACAGAGCAGGTATATGGCCCAAACTCCCCACCAAAAAAAGAATGTTTAGGTGAGCTTACAGTAAATAAATTAATTTAAATACAATAAAATACAATATAAATTAATTTAAAATAATATAAATTTGGTATCTGGAAAATAATTCATTTTATTATCTCATAATCAGATAAATATATTTTCATTTTTACTTAAAAAATAAACCTGAAAATTACTTATTTCTCTTGAAAATAATCATCTGAGTTCTTACGGGAAAAAGTACTTAAGTGAAATCAAGGAAATCCATAAAAGAGGAAGGGAAAAGTATATCAGAACTCTGTTAAAATGAAAGTGTCAAGGAGCAGTCTGGATTGTAATAAACACACATGCATGCAAATACACATACACAAAGTATTAAGTGTGTACTATTCATATTATGAACTGTTGTCTAGACAAAGGACTTGGGGTCTAAGAGAAAAATATTGATGTCTAAAGAGGAGAAATAGGGACCTTTGTTTGGGGTCCTTTGTCTACTGGACTCTAAAGAATACATGAAATTCTTGATCAAAGATTGAAATCTGAGTAGGTTCCACACATAAACTTAGACATAAATGTACAATGACTGCATTGTGAGTCCCAACACAGGTATATACAAAAAGTTCTTTAAGTTGACAAATACTTTACAATGACTAACGAATGTGAAGTTACCTGATATCTAAACTTGTCAGTTTTAGCAGAGCATTAACTTTGTGTATGTGTGAGAGACAGAAAGATACCAAGAATCAAACCTTATACATCTAAGACATATATTCTACCATTAAGACACATCTCAATCTTCACCACCCTTCAAAGTTTCATTAATATAACAAGAAAAGTCCGCAAAATAATCTGATTTAGTAAAAAATATGTATATAGAAAACTAGAAGATAAAGAAAACATTTCAAATCTAACCTTCTCTTTCTGAAGTAAGCTTTTGTCTAAGAAGATGATTTACAATGGCACTCATGCTGATAAAACACTGGTGTCCCATACTGTCCCAGCTCATACTGCTTAGAATGTTTATTGCTTCATAGATCTCATCACAGCAAATATACTGGAAGATGAGATCTACCAGGCCCAGCTGTCCTTGTGTAAAGATACCTGCCAAATACAAAAGAGTAAAACCAAGTAAGCCATTTAAAGTAAAGAGAAAGATGAAAAGATATTTAACTTTTCTATAAAGGGATAATACAATAATGATTATTTTAAAAATGCTCAAAATCTGTGCTTTGGAAGAATGTTGCCCTATGGTTAAATAATCTAGCTATAATCAATAAAACTATTATTGATAACATTGGTAATTCAGGGGCCGGAGAGATAGCACAGCGGTGTTTGCCTTGCAAGCTGCCGATCCAGGACCAAAGGTGGTTGGTTCGAATCCCGGTGTCCCATATGATCCTCCGTGCCTGCCAAGAGCTATTTCTGAGCAGACAGTCAGGAGTAACCCTTGAGCACCGCAGGATGTGGCCCAAAAACCAAAAACCAAAACATTGGTAATTCAACACTAATAACCAAATAGCAATGCATATTGTTAAGTTACTTATAAAAGGGACTGGAGAGATAGCATGGAGGTAAGGCGTTTGCCTTTCATGCAGAAGGACGGTGGTTCAAATCCCGACATCCCATATGGTTCCTTGTGCCTGCCAGGGATGATTTCTGAGCATAGAGCCAGGAATAACCCCTGAGTGCTACCGAGTGTGACCCTCCCCCCAAAAAAAAGAAAAAAAAAAGAAAAGAAAAGTTACTTATAAATAAAGAATTTAGGTGGACCATACTGGAAATCCATTTTTATTTGCATTTTTCTTATTATATTTTCTTTATTTATTTTAGTTTATTTTGTATCACACCTGGCAGTGCTCATGGGTTACTCCTGGCTCTGCACTCAGAAATCACTGCTGGCAAGCTTGGGGGACCCATATGGGATGCCAAAGATTGAACCTGGATTCATCTCGGTTCAGCCACATACAAGGCAAACTCTCTACCACTGTGCCATCGCTCTGGCCCCTGTAAGCTCATTTTTTACCCATCCATTGTTTAGATTACATATTTTGGTTACATATTTAAAGGCAAGATTTTGATGGAAGAAAAATTCTTTTTTTTGGAGGATCTGGGGGAATGAGGAATTTGATATGTATTTTTATTGAGGCTTCATAGTTTTACAGTAGTAGCAAAATAAATGTTTAATTCTAGCAGCACTGCTACACCAATCCTGCCACTACTGTATAAAGATCCCTTCTTCCACTCTTGTCCCAATTTCTGCTTTCTCCCATCTCTTTGCCTTCTCAGTTCCTAATTCTATTACCCATGTCTCAGTTTTTACTTCTACTGGAGATTGCCTCATCTCTTTCTTGAAGGAAAATATTATTTTTAATCTTTAAATATTTTTATTTAAAGAACTGTGATTTACAAAGTTATTGATGGTTGAGTTTTAGGCATATAATATTGCAGCACAATCCCACCAGTGTCCACTCCCATCACCAATATCCTATCAGAAAGAGATTTTTGTTTTCTTTTTTTAAGCTTTTTTATTTAAACACTGTAGGTACAAGGTTGTTCATAATAGTTTTTTTCCACAGCTTGTTAATGATTGAGTTAGTCAGACAATGTACAACAATCTTCACCTATGCATATTTCCTGCCACCCATATCCCCAGTTTCCCTCTCACTCTCTCTGATGCCCTCTTCCCTCCATCTACCCTCCTCAGCCTACTTTTGGGGAAGATATTTTACTTCTTTCTCTCTTTT
>PVKC010037068.1:0-13081 GCA_004027635.1 Crocidura indochinensis
GTGATTCCCAGAGGAGGGTTAGGTGAGGTTCAAGGACCAGAGGGCACAGTATTATTGGGTCCCTGTACTGCTCAGGATTCTCAGGTCACCCCAGTGTACTCAGGGGTCTGTGGGGGGTGCCGGCAACCAAAGTCAGGTTGCATGCATGCCAGCATGTGCTACCTTCACCCTGTACTACATCCTGGCATCTTACATGTTTGTTTTAATTTTCAAGGATAGATTCTAAGCACTGAGACAGGAAAACAAATCATGATTCGTGACCAGAATGACAAGAAACATCCCCATTGTTTAAGATAGTGACTCTGTCAGTGATGTTTCCAGGGACCCAGTTTGGGCACACTTGGGGTCTCTTAAAAGAAAATGACCCAGTTCAGGGCTGGCCCCTCCTACAGTTATAAATGTCGCTGGCCCTCACTTCACTGCCCTGCTCAGCCTGCTACCTGGAATGTCACCTGGTTCCCCTGCCAGATTTTCTCCCATTTCCTCTGCAGTTACTGAATTCAGTTACCTCCATCCATTGGCTCAGCCATTTTCTGAATCACAGATCCTTCCTGGTAGAGAAATCCCGCAAGTACATAGGGCCATGAGCCTTCCCAAGGAAAGGTGACTTTCTCGGACCTCTGCTGGTGTGAGCAAGTCCCGCATTTATTTTCAAAAAAGGAAACTGAGCCTCACAACACACAGGGGCCGTTGCTGTCCAGCTATCACGTATCTTCCAGGACAACCAAATCATTAAATACACAGTCACTTTTCTTTCTTTATTTATTTATTTTTAATCTCCAAATAAAAAAAACCTAAAAGACGCAACATCCAAGATCCATCCCTTATCTGGTAGCTGGCAAACTCTGTAAATAATCAATCTAGAACATCCCACACTGCAGCCCGGGTTTGCTCCTGCCTTGCACTCCCCTAGTCCCTTCATCTAAAGTTGAGTCTTGGCTATCTCCTCCCTCGCTAGGGAATTCTGTGTCTGGACCCCAGATTGACTCAGCCTGTGGATACATAACTGCATTTCTAGGGAGCATATACCTTCCTACCCCTCCACCTTACCCCCCTTGCCTAGGTAGAAATGAATCCAGTCAACACCAACGTGCTGTCTCTTGGACGTGCTCTGCAGCGCCTCTGGGAAGTACCAGGGCTGGTGACTTTTGGCCTCCTGGGTGAAATGCTCACGTCTCAGACAGCAGAGCCTTTGTCAAAGGGAAAACAGACTCTGTGAAAACTGGGTGGAACTGTGATAAAGGCGGCCACTCCTGTTTGAATGTTTGTCATTTTGGTGGGGATTTTTTGGTGGAACTAAGTTCCAACCTTATCTGCCTTCTTTCAAATTTATAGCTCCCTGAGCCCATAAAAGGGAGGCCACCGATGGGGGTTCTGGGCTGGGGAGAGATGAAAACTAAACCCAAGCTATTGAAGCTCAGTAATCCTGAGTGAGGCTGGATGATGCTCTCCTTGTTGTCATGTTTTCAACCTTGAAGAATGCATCAAAGGCACCCGCCATCCTTGACTAAAAGGACTTAGCAGAACTTGGCTACCTCTGCGGGGTTATGAAAATGCCGGAAGCTATAGTGCCTTGGCGTTATTTATAGCATGTGTGTGCTAGTGTTCCCTTACAAAGCTTTGGAAAACAGGAACAGGGCCACTGTTTTCATTCAATTAAAAATTGTTTCTTGAAAAATAAAAGATAGTGCGGTAATAGTATCCAGAGACAACAGAGAGAGGAGGGTCAGGAGGAACAGTCTATGTAGGAAGCTTTTCACAGAGCGGAGCAGTGCAGTTAGGACAGAGAAGGGACCACTATGACAATACGAGTTGGAATTGATCACTCGGGACAATAATTGGGTGTTGGATGGAGATAAAGTAATGTGCATGGTATCTCTTCATTAACAAATAATGCATCCACAGCATCTATAAAACAAAGAAGGAAAAGGGGAGGAGAAACCTGGGATATTGATGGTGGGAAATATTCATGGGTGAATCGTGGTGTACATTCTAAGACTGAAATTCAATCATGAAAAACTTTGTAATCACAGTGTTTAAATTAAAAAATAAAAATAAGGGGCTGGAGCAATAGCACAGCAGTAGAGCATTTGCCTGGCATATGGCTGAACCAGGACAGACCTGAGTTCGATCCCTGGCATCACATATGGTCCCCCAAGAGTCAGAAGCAATTTCTGAGCACAGAGACAGGAGTAACCCTTGAGCGTCACCAGGTGTGGCCCAAAAACCAATAAATAAATAAGACTATTTCCCAAATCTTCCTCCCCTATCTCAAACCAGATTGTCAGATATAAGATATGGGCCCTCCCCAGTGGAAAGTTAAGTTAGAAAGAAATCATCAATATTGTTCCCTAGATAAAATGTGCCTATTAGGAAAGAAATGACTTGAGCAAAGTGCTCCAAATGAGGGGCGCTCGTCTATCCCTCAACATTGTGGCCTTGACCCCATAGTAAGGTTTTTGAGCATAGCTGCTCTTGGTCTTGTATCTGTGCCCAACTCAACCCAACCCAGGCACCACCTTTCTGCTCTCATTTCTGAACCGAGACCAGCCTGCTGTCTGTCCAGATGGCACAGTCGCTCCTGCAATCTGTCATTCACAGCTGCTCTGTCACAGAAGAGAAGGTAACTTGGCCCCTACATGAAAGAGCTGTCTTTTCTGGGATGGTCTGGGGTTCTCTTCAGTGCCTTCTCGTATGCAACCCCGAACTGTCCTTCTTGCCCCACTGTCATTCAACCCATGAAAAAGGCAAGAAGCAGAGCCTGCTAGCAGCTCCTTTTAAACCCTATAGATGATACATGAAGAGATGGCAAAATCAGGTCCCAGGGCCATGATGGTAGTTTATGTGTAAGACATTTGCCTTGCATGCAGCTGCTCCCAATTTTATTCCTGGAACCATCTGTGATTCCCCAACCTCTGCTAAGGAGTGATCGCTACACACATCTGGCCCAAGCACAGTCAGATGTGGCCCCCAGACCATGTAATAAATCTAGAGTTCTTTCCACTGGACTTTGCTTTATTGTACATACAACAGTGCTTGATACACCTAGAAGGATGAATCTTGCCCTACTTCCTCGGAATTTGGGGCTCAGTTATGCAGGGGAGTAAAACACCTACTGGGTGACATTCAGATATCCCAGCACCTTAGAAGTGGTAATGGCTGTAGGATATTATCTTAGTTTCCCCTCTTTGGAAGATTGTCTGGGTACATCTATGGATCTCCATGGGATGCCAGGCGTCTCTGTCAGTGTTTGTTTTCATTTTTCATGGCTTTATTATGGGGATAAGGGGCACACCCAGGGGGCACACACCTGTGTTCAGGGCTTATTCCTAACTCTGGACTCAAGGACCACTCCTTGCAGGGACTGGGGATCATAAGAGATAGTAGGGGTCATAATTGTCAGCCACAGGTAAGACCCGATCTCTGAAGGTGCTTTTGGTCTCCTTTCTTGAGCCTCACTGTCAGTGTTTGAGATTGAAACAGCCAAAGTGGAGCTTCTTCAGAGGTATGGAGAACCTCTGCCTGAGTCTTCACCTGTCATTAAGATAAAGGAGGTTTCTGGAAGTCAAGGGCCTTGTGTGTGTGTTTGATTTGGTTGGGCCTCCAGCTGAACCTGAGGCACCACCCGCCACCAGGGTCACTTCCTGCTGCATCGGACAGCTTGTTCTTCAAGGTCTCGGCCACCCAGGCAGCAACCCCTCGTGACCTGCTCTCCTCACAGGAATGGGGACAGCCGTGCACCCATCTGCAGAGATACGTGACTCAGCCCCAGTCTTCAAAGGGTTCCTGGACTGTTTTTTTGTGTTTTGTTTTGTTTTGTTTTGTTTTTCACCAAAAGCATGTTTGAGAGATTAACCTGTCAGTATATTTGAAAGGAAACAAGGTCATCTGGGCCTCTGTGCTTTTCAGCTTGATTGGCAAATAAAAGCCATATAGTTTCCTATATGCCATGAAATGATCATAATCAAGGTACCAAACATGCCTCTTTCCTCACACAGTCAATTTTCACCCCTTGCATGTATTTTTGTGTATGCATACACATGGACACAAATGCTGAAAACACTTAAGATCTTTTCTCATGGGGCTAGAGAGCTGAGTTAGTGAGCTGATCTTTGCACGGGATGGTCCAGATTTGAACCACTGACAGCGTATGTGGTTCCCCAACACCACCAGGAACATGCCCAGGTCTCAAAATCAATTTACCTGGGCGCCGCAGGAGGCAAAATCGGGGTGATCCTTGAGTGCAAAGTCAGTAGTAAACCTTGAGCATTGGGGGATGTGACCCAAGCAACTAAAACAAGACAAAACAAAAAAAGATTCCTCTAGGGCAGGGCCACAAAATGTTGTACAGAGGGCCGTTTGCGGCCCGTGGGCTGCAAGTTTGAGACCCCTGGCCTAGATCCAGAAGCAGTCCCTAAGCACCAACGGATGTGGCCCATAAAACCAAAAATAAAATCTATAATCAGTGAAAAAGATTTACCTTCTTAGCCGACTGCAAGTCTTTAATTCAGCGTCACCAACTGAAGCCTTTGTGCTGAACACATGGAATTGTTCCCAGCCCTGACAGTCACCATTGGACCCAACCCCATGCCTCTGAGTGTGGCTAATCCAGATTACGCTACAGATAACATCAGGGAGACTGTTGTCTTTTGGTGTCTATTTTCCTTCCCTTCTGCTGATCACTTGCCGTTCTTCCCATTTTTTCCAGATTGTCTTCTTCTTGAAGGGCAGTGTCATTCCATTGTGTAAATTCCACATTGTCTTGATTCTTTGGTCCATGAACAGACTTTTGGGCTATTGCCTTATCTTGGCAGTAGTGAGTAAATGCTGTAGCGAACATAGGAATGCAGTGAACTGTCTCTTCAAGGTACCAATATCAGGTGGTTTCTTTCAGATAGAGACCCAGAGCACAGTACCAGATTCCTGTCACAATTCTATTATTCGTTTGTGAGGGAACCTTCATCAGCTTTCTTTAGTAGTTGTGCCATTATACCTTCCCACCAGCAATGCACAGAGGTTCCCCTTTCTCTGAAACTCTCCAATCCTTGTCTTCTGAAGACCACCATGCTAACATGTCATGGTTTGCATTTCCCCAAGGACTAATAATATTGAGCTGTTTTCGTGTACTTATTGGCCACTTCTGTCTTCTTTGGATAAATCTTTATTTAGATGCCTAACTCTTTTATTTGCTCATTTTGGGGGGACACACCTGGCATGTTCAGGGCTTACTCCTGGCTCTCTACACAGGAATCACTTCTCTAAGTTGCTCGGAGGACCATTTGGGATGCCAGAGATTGAGCCTGGGTCAGCTGTGTGCTCAGCAAATGCCCTTCCTGCCACACTATTGCTCCAGCCCCTTCTGGCCCTATTTTATTTTTATTGACTATTTGATTTTTGCGACCGAGGTGTATGAGTCCGTTGTAATCTTTTTAAATATTAACCTAATACTAAATACCTGCTTGGCAAATACTTTCTCCCATTTTGTAGTTAGTGTCTCCCCTCTGTTGATCATTTCCTTTGCCAATCAATAACTCTTTCAGTTGGCTGCAATCTCACTTATCTTGGTTTTGTTTCCATTCCCCAAGCTTTGGTATTTCCAAAACTGCCTTTGTCTGGACCATCATCAAACAACTTCCCTGTCACTTGCTTCTAGTAGTTTCATGGCTTTAGTTATTAAAGTCTTTCACGTGTTTTAGTTGAATTTGTTGACTACTGGGGAGATCGTTGCATATAAAGGGAGGTGAAGGTCCAACTTCATGCTTCTGCTTGTGGGTATCTACATGTTTCAGCATCATTTAGTGAAGAGCCTGACCTTTCTCAGTGACAATTCTCAAGAAATTATGTGTTATTGGCAGTCTGGTTAAAGTTTAATTGATGATAAGTGTGTAAATCTTTTTCCTGAACACACTACCCCATTTTCTGGGCCTACTCTGACTTTTATAATGTCAGTCCCATACTATGTTGATAATTTTAGCTTTTAGATTTACTTGAAAAATCAGAATGTAGGGACAGAATGGTAGCATAGTGGTAGGGTGTTTGGCTGACCCAGGACTGAAGTGGTTTTGATCCCCAGCATCCCATATGGTCCCCCGAGCCAGGAGCAATTTCTGAGCACAGAGTCAGGAGTAACCCCTGAGCACTGCCGGGTGTGACACTCCCCCCCCCCCCACAATCAGAAAGTGTGATACCTTCATTGTAATTCTTTGTCTTTTTTTTTTTAGGGTTTTTGTGGTTACATATGCATTTCAGAATTTTTTTTTAATCCTGTAAAAACTAACATTAGGATTTTGACAAGATGGCATTAGGAAAATAGATTGCTTTGCATATTGGGATAAAAGTTCTTCCTTCCCTTGATTGCAGTTTTTCCATTGAAACTGGTATCCCAAAGGTTCTTAGGTAAACATATAAACTTGCATCACCCCAAATTCTTCTTTTCTGGAGCTTTGTTACAAGAACCAGCCATGTAACTTAGCAGTCTAATGTAATATTGGAAGGCTGCCTTTCAGTTCAAAAATAGTAAGTTTGAAATGGATCTTCAGATTTCAGGAATGTGTGGGCAAGCTTGGTAATTGCTCTTAGCTTGTGACATTGGTGCTAATCAGTTGCATTCGATCATTTCAGATGATCACTTTAGGCATGTGGTAGATTCTAGAGGGTCTCTGGTGTCAAGGGCTTCACTTTCAGGAGATGTGCACAGAGAGAAGGTAAACATGATGAGACCAAACACAGTGTAAGAGGGACAGGGGAACGAGAACAGGAAAAAAACTGGGAGGAATGTTTTGGGAGTTCACCCAAGCGGTTTGAGGGTTTCCACTATTTTTGGTATAGCCCAGAAATGAGATAGACTGGGAGTTTTTAACCCATTTACTATCCACAATAGAGTGGTAGTGAGGTCGACTGTATTCAGAGTTCCTCAAACTAGCAGGAACAAGACACTTGTCCTTGATAATGTGGCATGTAAATAAAATGGAATATCAAGGTTTTCACTTTTACTGGAGAACTGTTGCTCTTGGTTTTAAAATGTCGATGACTCACAGGAATCAATTGGCTTCAAGGGAGAAATCTTTGAAAACTAGTAACTTGGCTGGCTGGAGTAGGGCATTTTCCTTGCATGCAGTTGACCTGGATTCAATCCCAGCATCCCCTATGGTCCCCAAGCCTGCCAGAAGTGATTTCTGAGTGCAGAACCAGAAGTAGCCCATGAGCACTACCAGGTATTGCCCAAAAATAAACAAAAAACAAAACCTCGTAGCTTGGAGTGGAAGACTTGAAATGGCAGGTGTCCCATATAATAAAGGGCCCCAAAGCGAAGGATAACTTGGCCAACTTGGTCCGGCTCTTAGATCAGGCCCCCCGGCAAGTCAGGAAGGTCCAAGGAAGATGTGGGTTGATCACAGTTTATGTTTGTTTCCAAGTTGCGTGGGAGACCGAGCTAAGACCCAGAGAGGGATATATGGTGTTTGGTTGTCACCCAGAGTAACAGTTCGAGCCTCTCCCAAAACCAAAGCACGCGTGACCCAGGGGCCTAATGCAGTTTCTGCCCACATGTTAATCATCTATCAGGACCTCTGAGGCCAACCGCACCCACTGGCATAGAGCCTGGCAGAGTCCCATGAGTCTGAAGACAGGTCTGGGACATCTCTTTGGAGAATGAGTCCCCCTCGGTACAGGTTGTCATCTGCATGGCCATGGGACCATTTGAGCCGAACCAGCTCAGCCCATGGAGTAGTTCTGGTGCCTAATGTAGGTGGTGACAGCCCTGCTCAGAGTCCCTGGCATGAGCCTCTCCTCTGCCAGTTCACATGAGTCTCCAGTTCCTGTGAATGGGGCTGGCTGTGCACTGTCTCCTGCTATGCCAGCCAGTACTCGGGGTGGTTGATGGTATGTTCCAGAAGCAGGCCACAGCTGGGTCTGCTCCTGCCCAGCTAGAACTGAGAACCGTGGAGCTTAAAGGAAGCAGCATCAGAAAGCCCGGGTTGAGGGCTCAGATCACCTGCAAACTCACAACACTGTGGTCCGGTCTGTGAATCAGGGTTGGAATGGGGTTGTCCAGGATGTGAGGCTGAGATTACATGAAAACACATGGGAGCCCACCCTGTGCCACAGACCTGTGGGTGTTGCCTTTGTGCCTTTAAGTCCCCTGGCCTGCCTTCTAGCTCATCACCCTCACCTTTTGCCAGGATGCTGTCACTGGCCAACTGGTGCCTCTGTGGCCCCCACACCCCCTCTCAAACAGCCCTCTGGCTTCCACCAGGCTTCTTCTTACATTTCTGCTGCAGGGGTGCTATTCACCCAGGAAGGGCAGAGTCTGGATTCTCAGACAGACCTGGTGATTTCTGCTTTCTCTTCACAGCACCTCTGTACTCTTAAGCTCAATGAATGAGGCCAATCTTCTCTATAAGAACCTGAAATAGTGCTATGCCTGGAGGTACCAGTAAGTTCATCTTGGGTTGAGTAGAAACCTTTTCCACCTCTGACTGAAGCCAGCATGGCATGATCATGTGATGCTTGGGGCCACTCCGTGTTCCTACAACTCTCCCTTATAGGTGACCTGCCCTTGCCTCTGGTGGAATTCATGGCACTTATTACCCAACTGGGGACAGGCCTGAACTGGGGTGGGGCTGATGAGAACTGGCAACATATGGCCCCCAAATCAGGCAACCAACCAACAGGCTAGCTTGAGGCTGGACAGCTCCAAAGCATCCAGACCTAGTACCAGAGCTGAGTCTTGTAGCTGGAGAATGAAAGCGTAGGCTGGGAACAGACCCTGGGCAAGTCAAGATTAGATATAATGCATCTGCAGTAACTAGCATGCCTGAGTCTTTTTTTGCCAATAATGGCAGGATTTTAAAAGAAAATTATTGACCTTACTTTCAATAACCAGTGAGCAGTCCTCGGTGAAACAAAAATCTAGTTCCTTGAGCCAGAGCAGTAGGAAGTGTTTATGCCTTGCACCTAGCCAACCTGAGTTTGATTTGTGTCATCCCATACAGTCTCCTGAGCCTGCTGTTAGTGATTTCTGAATGCAAAGCCAGGAGTAACCCCTGAGCACTACTGATGTGGCCCAGAAATCAGAAAAGAAAATAAAAACTGCAGTTCCTACAATTAATAGTTTTCCTAATTTGGTGAAAGTATCTTGCCAAGACTATGCCTCCCCATCTCAGCCCAAACCTCTATCTCCCCAGGTCAGAAGGTAGAAGCAGCCCGTATTTCTATGGAAATATTTAAGGAACCCTTCTTTACTTCCCCAGCTCTAGAAAATTTTTATTTATACCCCCCCAAAAAAGAGAGGGGGAGGGGGATGCTGATGTGACCAGCATCAGAGTTGTGCCTTTGCAAGTAAATATTGCAATTTAGCTGGGTAACTTGTGGAAGCTTGTCAGGTCGAAATGACTCACTTGCATGGATGGAGTTATTTTTAGAGATGTAATTTGTACTGTTTAGGGGAGAATAAAGAGATGGTAAAAGGCGAGATGGCTCATTAGAGTGTGCCGGGCTCGTGAACCCGGGCATCCATTGCCGAAGATGACTAAGCAGGGGCCGGTTGGTACTTTCTCTCAGAATCTTTACAGCCGTGACTCACCCACTTTAGAGTGCAGACACAGCATCGAGTTCTCTGTGACTCAGTTCTCATTTAGAAAGCCCTAGAACCCAATGCTGATACGCATTTGGAGGTAAGTGCCGAGGAAATTACGTAGAAAGCCAAATATGCCTTTGTGTGCCCACCAACTCCACTACCAGCACCACCCCCGGACATCAGATGTTCTTAGCCAGGATTGATTTTGCAGTTACTCTGGCCTTTGAGAAACTGGAGACACATACACACACATACACTCTCTCTCTCTCTCTCTCTCTCTCTCTCTCTCTCTCTCTCTCTCTCTCTCTCTCTCTCTCTCTCTCTCTCTCTCTCTCTCTCTCTAACTCTGGCCTTTGAAAAACTGGAGACATACAGACACACACACACACAATGCTGGCTAAAGAACTACTCAGGCAGCTGACGTGCACAACAGTGCCAACTTCCTGGCTTTCTGTACCTTGTCACTCTCCAGCCAGCATCCATAGGTGCACCACCAAGCTGTCCTCAGCCAGGCCTACATCCTGAGAGAGAGAAACAGAGGCACAGAGACAGAAAACAAATTTCAGCCCAACATACTAAAATTCTGCTTTTCAGAAGCTTGCAGAAAGAGCTTTCAAGAGACTTTTTTTCATATTTTATTTTTTAGGGGTCCACAGCCAGCCATACTCAGGAATTACCCCTGACAGGTTCATGGGGGACCATATGGTATGCCGGGGGTTGGACTCAGCTCAACTGTATTCAAGACAAATGCTCTCCCCGCTGTACTATCACTCTGGCCCTTATCTTCATATTTAGTCATCGAGTATTTTCTTAGGCTATTGCAGAAGCTCTGTATGGCCGTGTGCTGGCTGGACTTTGTACAGAAGCTGGGCTGGTCCTGAGCAAATCTGCCTGTTCTTTCTGCAGGCCTGCTGTTCTGTTCTTAGGCTCAGGGCTGCACTGGTCAAGTGGTCTGGAGGTGATGTATCACACCAAGACTGGCCCCCTTTTCTCTGAGCCCACCACTCAACTAGTCAAGAACCCCACCCTCTGGGCATGACCTGTCCTCTCAGCTCTACTGAAAATGAACCTTTCCAGTTCCTAGACCTGTCCATTGACTGCCCATATCCAACAAGGACATGTCTATTCCCCCTGGTCCTCCAGGGAACCTGAGCATAGTCAGAAAAGCAAATCTTTGGGGCCAGAGAGAGAATTGCCTGGGAAAGATCATTGCACATAGCCAAACCGGGTTTGACCCCCAGCACCATATATGGTCTCCTGAACCCTGGCCAAGAGCTATCTCTTGAGCACAGAGCCAGGAGTAAACCCTGAGGCATTCAGGGGGTGCCCCCCAAATCTATCCTCCCTACCCCCAAAAGAAAGGAAATACCTTGGAAAGGCACATAAAGGAAAGGGGAAGTTGGCATTGCCAGTCCTCTCACACCATTGTGTCAGCGGATATCATCACCTCCTCACCTCTTCTCTCTTCTGTGTCGAAGCGACATCCCTCAGGACAGTCTAGTTGGGCTCACAGAAGTTGTCAAGAATTCTATTACCCCAGAGAAAAACCATCTCCTGGCATGTGAGAATTGAGGCCAGTGCGTCAAATCACCTTGATTGGACAGGAAGTAGAAATGAAGAAGGAAGGATGGACGGACAGAAGGAGCCTTGAAAGGCAGGACTTTTGGGGTATCCTAGTCAGCTTTATTTGAAACAGGGCGAGCTCAGTGGGCCAAGGGGAACCTGTAGGAAACCAGGGTCTATAAAAGTTCTGTAGAATAAATAGCGAGACCTTCGCCTATGCTGCCAGGAGGAAGGCAGAGCCAAAAGAAGATTCTAGAAGTACTTGAACCAGCAGGACTCCTAAACAGAGTTAGGGGATGAAGAGGGGGATGCTGCCGGGATGGCAGAATAAGAGCATTTAAATTGAGACCAGAATTGGGCATGGAGGGAGGAGTTGACCTGGGGTGTCTTTGTGTTTGTGGTGCTGTTGTGTTCAGCAGAGGAAACCTAAGGGACTCCTCTCGATTGAGGGAAGCCTTGCACATGGCCTGGGTGAGCTTGGACACTGTCCCCGAACCCCCAGAAGATGGGGAGAAGAGGAGAGAGAAGGGTGGAAAGAGCCTGCCTTGGAAGTAAGCTTGTTGCAGTACCTCATTAGAGCAAGAAAGAAAGGCCCTTGTCTTCCTTCCAGAAGGCTGTGGAGGTATTGGCTATTGAGTATTAACTGGTTACAGACATTGTTCAAGGCTTTGGGGATTAAAGAAGAGGGAATGAGCTGAGAGGCACAAAGGAGCACACCAATGGGGGAATTTGGAGAATGAGGACAGAAGTCCAGGGAGGGAGGTCAGGAGTTCAGGGTGAGAGAGTAAAAAGCACGCAGTCCTGTTTGGGAGTGGGAGACTGTCTCTGGGCCCTGGACACCCATTGTCAGTGAAGAAGCTCTAGGCAGCTGGAATCCATCTCTGCAGCATGGAAAGGCTGTAGGTGGGCAGAGAGAGAGAGAGAGAGAATGGCCAGCATGGGAGGGAGTAAACAAGATGCAAGGCCTTGATGAGAAAGAAGGTGGATGCAGGCATCACTCAGGCAAGGTCAGCATGGCACGAAGGTTTTAAAAACAACCGGAAGTTTTTCATGTTTTTTGTTGTTGAACCCGAGTCTCAGGCAGGCAAGACAGTGAGCTGCTTTACTGCCCAGCTGCTTCCCCATCCCTATGGGGAAGGTTTGGAAATAGCTTCCCAGGCAGCTCTCAGCAAATCCAGTGGCTTCATTCGCCCCCACACCTGAATCTTCCCTCCTAGGCCCCTCAGCTGGTTGGTTGTTATCTAGAAGCTTCTTGGGGCCCGGGAGATAGCATGGAGTTAAGGCGTTTGCCTTTCATGCAAAAGGTCATCAGTTCAAATCCCGGTGCCCCATATGGTCCCCCGTGCCTGCCAGCAGCAATTTCTGAGCATGGAGCCAGGAGTAACCCCTGAGCACTGCCGGGTGTGACCCAAAAACCAAAAAAAAAAAAAAAAAAGCTTCTCTGCATGGCCAAAACAACCAGCTCAGAAAGTCTTGGGAATATGAGGGTTCCCTGAGCCACCCCTGGGCTGCTGAGACTAAGCCAGTGATCACGGAGGGGTGTGGAATGTTTTGATACCAGTGTAGATGTTCTCAGGAACACCACTGTCCCCGAGAGACTTCGAGAGTGACAGCTCAGGGTCAGGGGAGGTGATCTGACCACATAGTCAGAGAGAGCTTCAAAGGAGAGGTGTGGAGCAGGGGTGCGGCTCTGCTGGGGAGCCCAGGAGAAAAGTAAGGCTGGGCCTTACTGGGAGTGGATGACAGGAACCTTCTGAGCAGAGAGAAATTGGGGTGTAGAGCAAAGGTTAAGGTCACCAGGCTTTGGTCAAAGTGACCCGGTGGACCGTGGCGACACCTGAAGCCTGAGCTCTTTATAGGGGCAGGAGAGGAGAGAAAGAGGTGCAAAGGGACAAGCCGAGGAATTGCAGGAAGTGTCACATGTCACCCTGAACTCTTGCT
>PVKC010037069.1:0-13064 GCA_004027635.1 Crocidura indochinensis
GATTTAATCAATCTAGTAATAAACTGGTTTTAGTAGAGAGTATAGGGAAAGATAAATAGAATGCGCAGAAATATTTAGAATACACGACACCTAATTTTCTATAAACAGCTTAGTTTTTCTTTTAGGTATTATCACATTGTCTAATGTTTCAAGGCTTATTTTCTGTTATTGTTCCTACTGTTGATGCTTTTCCAAGGATAGTAGAATTAATGAACAGAAAACTATAAACCAAAATTTTTTAACTATTTATTTGTGGCAGGACTTTAGATATAGAATATTTCAATGCCATCCCTTCACCATTGTCTACTTCTCCACAAATGCCCTCCACCTCTATGTGTCTCCTACCTTACCAGTCTGCTTTTATAAGAGACACTTTCTTCTTACATATTTTTGCACTATTGTAAACCAAATAAGGTTTAACAAGTTGTATTTTATATAACTTTGGCAAAATATTTTTATAAATGTAGGTCAGAATTCAGAAGCAAAATATATTACCTTGAAATAAATTGCTGTGATCCATTTTTAGCTTGAATAAGTTGTAATTTGACACAACTCTTCACTTTCACAGTTAAAAAGGTAGACTTATTAATCCATTTCTATTTGAACCTTTAAGAGTTCCTCTAATTTATTCTAGATTAAATATTTCTGTAGACAGCTAAAAATATGCTAAGAAGGTGTTAGCATTAAAACAGTAGGAAAATTCACACCAATTTTATGAGGGCAAATTATTTAGGATTTCATTAGAATTTTTTCTTGAACTTACCACTTAGCATGCATGTTGTATGTGAGACAAAATTTCTTTATCTTGAAGTAAACATTTTCAGAGAAAAATATGTATCTTATAACGAAGGAGTAACGTAAATTTAAAATTTAGTTCAGGCTTTATTTTTATTGTAAAAATTATTTAACAAAGCCCATTTATATGGTGTCTTAAATAAAGTCAACTAAAACATATATTAGAACTAATAATTTACAGCCAGAGTAGTAAATATTATGTTATTTTATTTATTTTTATTTTTTATTTATTTATTTTGGTTTTTTTGGGTCACACCCGGTAGTGCTCAGGGGTTACTCCTGGCTCCATGCTCAGAAATCGCTCCTGGCAGGCACGGGGGACCATATGGGGCACCGGGATTCGAACCGATGACCTTTTGCATGAAAGGTAAACGCCTTACCTCCATGCTATCTCCCGGGCCCCTATTTTTATTTTTTTAAATATTTTTATTTCGATCAGAGTAAGAGAATATAGGAAGTAGGACGGGAGCGGAGGTGGTGGGAGCACAATTAGGTGATGGGAATTCCACTGATTTTATGTTAATATGTACCTAAAATATTATTGTCAATGATATGTAAGCCACTATGAGTAAATATTATGTTTTCAAGATTGTTATAATTTTTATCATTTAAGTCTAGTCTGAAACCTATTAATAAGGAAGCTATCTCAAAAGAGATAGTATATTCTAATATGGGCAAATGTTTGATTCCAAATAAAGGTGAGGCTTATCTTTATTCTAAGGATCTGGATACATGATTCAGAAAATATATATGAATTTATATTAACCCAAATTGGGATATAAATACGTGAAATGTAGAAAGCATTTGACCATATTATATATAAGCTAACCTCAAGATACAGTTTTGTCCAACAAGTAGTTAATAATTTGAGTGAGTCCAGTTTTGAAAACTTGTATAACTCAGTGGCATAACAAATAACAAATGCATGTACAGAAAATTTCTGTACAATTGTTCATTTTTATCAATAATCATACTATTTGGTGTGCAAGCGGTAAGGCATCTGCCTTGTGTGCGGTAGTCTAGGACGGACTACGATTTGATCCCTGGGCATCCCATATGGTCCCCTGAGCCTGGAGCAATTTCTGAGCGCATAGCCAGGAGTAACCTCTGAGTGACACCGGGCATTGCCCAAAAAACAAACAAAAAAACAAAACAAAAACTATACTATTATGCTCTAATAAAATAGCATAATATTAATAAATATTAAATTGAGATATTTATATTATATATTTATATTAAGAAATATTAAATTAAGAAATACTAAATTCTGTTATTTACCACATGTAAATTTTGAATTGCTATTTTTATTTATTTAATGAATATGGATATCATACTATTTGTAGTTTAGTATATATTATCATCTCATTCCAAATAGCTAGTTTCACAAAATAACTAGTTTTGACTAGTTTAATGGTGATTATTTTTTGCTTTCATCATCAAATAGTAATAAGAATTATTTAATTTGGGAGATAAAAGTAATGCTCATCATTTACAGGAGCAGTATTGTAAGGAAATTCAAATCAGAAGGGAAAAAACTATTAAATAATAGGCACACAGTCAGAGGAACAGTTCATACATCACTGTGCTATTAGTTAACTTTGTGAAGGAAGTGAGAACAAGATAGTGGTAAGGGGGAGCTAGAAAGAAATGGGGATATGGGATATGTAAGAAAGGAAGGATCTAAATGTTGTTTACATGCATCATGGGTAGCTAGGAAAAGCATAAGATACAAAGTTATATGAATGATTTTTGAAGAAATAATGTTTATTGTTATAATCTAGTGTGGGATCTTGTAAAATTAGGGAATTATAATTCAGTACATGTTATAAAGCTGACATTGTGCTTTTATAACAAATACCAAAGTAATGTTGATACTGCTACTCCATGTATTCTACTTTGAGTAATCAGGAAATAAAGAGTAGGGAAATCTATTCCTATCAAAAGTGAAGAGTTGGGGGCCCAAGAGATAGCATGGAGGTAGGGCATTTGCATTGCATGCATTATGATATTAGTTCGAATTCCAGCATCCCATATGGTCCCCTGAGCCTGCCAGGAGTGATTTCTGAGCATAGAGCCAGGAGTAACCCCTGGGTGCAGCCAAGTGTGACCCCCCCCCAAAAAAAAGTGAAGAGTAGACTTTAAGTCATAGGAGGATGAGTCTGTTATAGGCATTGAGTCTATCAGATAACAATTTGGGGTAACAAATCATAAAATACCTCGAGCTAAAGTTTCAGAGAGTTTTATTTATTTATTTTGACTAATCACTTTGTAATTAAAGTGATTTGTGATATGGTATCAGGCAGACAGAATTTCAACACCAATCATTTCACCAATGTTCATTTACTCTACTTTCTAGTTTGTTTCTACACGAGGAGATATATATATGTATATATATTCATATATTTATGTATATTTATGCTGTGGCTGTTAGTACTATTGCTGATAGGGATCATATATAGAACTTTCATAGCATTATATACTAACTTCTCTCAGTAGCATATTCTCTAATTCTCTGCATGTAACAGTATATTGTATAGCTATCTTCTTTGTGGCTGAGTAATAGTCCATTGTGTAGATGTACCATAATTCCTTTATTCGGTCACCTATTTTTGGACATGGGTTGTTTCTATATTTTAGCTAATGTGAATATTACTGCAAGAAACATAGGGCTTAAAATGTTCTTTCATTTTGTTTGGGGCTGTTGGAGTATATTCCAAGAAGTGAAATTGCTGAGTTAAATGGAGGTTCAATTTCTAGACAGCTTAGAAAGTTCATATTTTTACAGAAATATTGGATCAATTGCTATTTCATCTGTGGTGCATTAATGAAGAGTACATTTCATCCACACCAGCTCTGATTATTCTAGTTCTTTTGTTTTATTGTTTTCAGCTTTGCAGTTTGTGACTGCATCTTATTGTTTATTTGTTTTTGTTTTTGAACCATATCTGGTGGTGTTTGGGGGTGGGGTGGGGGGTTTACAACTTGCTCTGCACTCAGAAATTTCTCCTGGTAGGTAGAGGACCATATGGGATGTTGGGGATTGAATCCATGTCAGTCTTGGGTTGACCACATGAAAGGCATGTGTCATCTCTCTGTCCCCAGTTCTTGTTCTTTTTAATGTGTACCAGTCTCTATGGTATAAGATGGTATCTCATGGTTGCTTTGATTTGCATCTGCCTGATAATGGTGATGTATGTAGCATTTTTTGGCATGAAGTTTGACTATTTGTGTTAATTTTTTGAGGAAAATTAGTTTTCTTTAATTTTAATGGATAGAATTTTAATCTTGTAAAGTTCTACCAATGCCTTATATATCTTTGATATTAACTCCTTTTCAGATGATTAAAAGGTACATAATTTCTTCCAACTCAATGACTGTCTTTGTATTCTGGTTATTATTTCCCTGTAAATACATAAGCTTCTTTATTTAATTTAGTCTTAGTTTATCTTTGCTTTCCCTTGGTTGGTCAGTGGTATTTTGTCCTTGAATATGTCTTTTAGCTGCATTGTCAGATATTATTTTTACAAGGGAAGCCAGTGCCTTAGTTTATGAAGCATTTTTGTTTAATACTATAGAATCAGATAGGTTATAGTTTAACTGACAGAATAAATTGATGTAAGAGAGGGACAAGGAAGGGAAAGGTAGAAGGTAAGGGACAGGAAGGGAGAGAGGAAGAGAGAAAATGAATTATTAGAAAGCTGTTGTTCAGGAGAGAAAAGCACCAAACAAACAGCATTGAAGGTTGAAAAGACATTTACCAGATATTTCTAAGTTATAGTCACTGACTATAGAAAATCATTAGGTTAAAGTAGCTGGGATCAAAATAATAGATAAATGTCAAGGAAAATGGTTTGTTGTATTTGATATGCAGACATATGAATTTTTAATCAGATCCATAAGAAAAAATGGTATTCTCAAAGAAGTTGTTTGGTTTTGTGAAGCAAAACTACTAGATATCCTCATGGGTATGTTGAACAGACACTTAGAAACTTTAAAGATACATATTAGAATTAGGCCAGTGATGTTGGTAATTAGAGGCAGTGATCATACATATAGTTAAAGTGTATGTTCTCTTCCTAATTTCTCATAAGAATGCAACCTTCGGAAGAGATATTTTTATAGAATAACACAAATGGCAGCAATTTATGTAATGGTGTGCAGACATGAAATCTGAACTTAGGAAAGTAATGCACATGCTCTTTGTCCTTTTAATGGGATGATTAAGAGAAATATGTTATTTTTCTTGGGGCCACTACTATTTTCTGTTTATAGACTCTGGTGAACAATTTTTTCTCACAGAGTGTCACAAACTTTGCTTAGTTGGCATCCAATGCTTAGCCAATTACCATCCCCATATTGTAACAGATTATCACTGTGAATCACTGAGAAAATGATGATGTTGTCTCAATTTATGGTCTGCAAATCTTTAGAATCCCATACCTGTGTAAAGGCATCTTCTTCAGTTCCTTTGTTGTCAGGCACTGAAATAGAATCAAATTAAAAATAAAAGGCTTGGGGCCCAGGAGATAGCATGGAGGTAAGACATTTGCCTTTCATGCAAAAGGTCATAGGTTCGAATCCCGGTGCCCCCTATGATCCCCCGTGCCTGCCAGGAGCAATTTCTGAGCATGGAGCCAGGAGTATCCCCTGAGCACTGCCGGGTGTGACCCAAAACAAAAACAAAACAAAACAAAAATAAAAGGCTTGACAAAATTCTTTATACCCTAATTATTTGCATTTTGAGTTTATTGACATTTAGGTTGATTATCAGGAAATCATTTTTCTATATTTGCAACATTTTAAAATTGGGGTTTGATATTATAAAGATAAAATTTAAATATTTTACATTTCTTCAACAGCAACACACAAAATTTCTCAAAATTTTTGGTAAATGTGAAATAAGTATTTTAAAAGACTAAATTGACAAAAAAGCTATCTATAAAATAAATTGAATAAAATTTTGTACATTTCTCCTATATAATGAAGACATTTTCAGTGTAACTTTTTTTGAGGAATATTCTATGGTGGGAAATTGAAGAACAAATTGTCATTCAAGGTGTTTTCTCCATGACATATGCTTTTGCATTTCAGAAACCTGAAATGGAATATTCTAAGCTCCTATGTTGATCTTTAAAGTTAAACTTATACTTTTTTAAAACACATATTATAAAAATAAGCAGAATCAACCATGCAAGGCCAACCTTTCATTCAGTTAATGTGAAGCAAATACCTGTATCAGTAAAGAGCAATTGGAGTGGAAAGTGATTGCAGGGGTCTATCTCCTAGCAGTGTCTTAACTAATGATCACGGCTCTGGCGGCTAGCCAGAAAGCCAGCTTATTTTTCATGGGTGCTACTCCACTGACAGTACCTTCCTGACATTTGTACCTTGACCCCAGAGTGACCAACAGCTGCCAGATTGGCGGTATAGAGCAGGAGAGACCCTTTTTCACTTTAGATGCTCTCAGAAATACTCAGAACCCTAAGAGAATAATGTCTGTGAAAGATGATTTAAGCTTTCTAGCTCTGTAGTGAAAAATCACGCCGCAATGTATGAAAAATGTTTTCCCCCATGGCATTAGACTTAGGGGAGATACTATTTTTTCAAGGTATAAGACGTATGGTCTATGTGTCACAAATGGCTGCAACAAGGTCAATCTGGAATTTATGATTTTGTAAAAAAATATTTTAGCAACTGATGCTATGCTCAGATATTTACTACTAGTACTCTATGACCCACTATTAAGGAAGCAAAATGTATAACATTCTAGTTATCTTTAAATTGGATATCATTCTTTACTAATAGTGACAGAGTAACAGTATGGATGCTGGGATCTGCTACTCAGGCCAAACAGCATCATAAAACCTAATATTGTCAAAAACCAAGAAAGGTTAGAAGACGAAAATGGAGTGAGAAGTGTGAGAAGAGTTCAAATGATGAGATGTTATAAAAGTTTCTTTATGCAACTCAGTCAGGCTCTCTTGGACTCATAGCGTTATTCTTGGAACTTGGACATACTCAGGGAAACCAAAGATCTATAGTTCATAGTATTATTATTGCTATCAGAAGTCCTCTATGTATTGATAGCTCTTTAGGACATTGTAAAGAAAGGCTTATTTATTGCCTTATTTTTTTGTTTCAAGCCTTTAGGGCTCACAAAAGTGAAAATTCTTTACTACAAATAAATTTTTCAGGCAGTATAGACAGTATAGCAAATACTTTAATCACAAATATTTCATAACACATGAGAAAAATTTGCCAAAATTCTCTGTTTAAAATTTTGTAACTGAGATTTTAGCTTGCAGCTTCTGAAATTCTGGTTTTGTATATTGGAACATGTTTATATTCCAAATACCCCACAGAAATAATAAAAAAATAAGTAATTAACGTAAATTTAAAAAGCACTAGTGAAATATTTTATAGAGAAAATACATATAATAAGAACTGAATAATATCAGTGGAAAAAGAAACATGAGTGAAAAATTATATTTATACATAATTAGACATTTTAATGGTTAAATTTTATTTTCTTTATTTACAGTCTAGTTTTTGAAGAAGTTATGAGAATTATGTGATTTTCTGTAATTATCAAGTGATTAGATTTAACTATAGCAACTCATAGTTTCAGAATTCTTTTAATAGCTGTTTTCCTGCACGTGTTTAAAATGCAAAAATATTAAAAATATTTTCTTGAAACCTCATCTGATCTTGAGAAAATATAAATAAATTTATTAAACATGTTGTTCTTGCTTCATAGTAATTTCAAGAACTTTTGAGAATAAATATTTTTTAAATGAACTCTCAATTGGCCAATCAGGGAGACAGAAGCTTTGGAAATAAGAACTAGGCATCATACAAACAGGCCACAGGGAAAGGTGCACATTTTTTCCATTTCATTGCTAATGAGTCATTTTACCTGACTCCTGTTCCCACCCGCTCCCAGGAAGAACCAGCTGTCAGTTTCCACAGCTGAGCAGGTTTGGTACCAGACAGGTGGCAGCAAGGAGGGGAAGAAATCATGTCACTAGGATATAGTTAATCTGGAATTAGGATGATCCACCTGGTATCATTAAAAGTTGACTGCACATCATAAATGATTGACTACAATGTAATCAATTCTGAAAAGTTAAAATTTTAAATCTTTAAATATAAAACAATAACAATAGTTAGCATTAATAAAATAATGCATTTCTACATAAATCATAAAGTCCCTTTTGAAATGAAAGAATTGTATATTGTCTATAGAAAAATATCCCTGGATGGTGCTCTTCTGAATTACTTACTGAATTACTGATATACTTACTATGTAAACTGTGTGCTATAAGGTCTCTCAAAGTGTCCACTTGAAAATCAGTAAAAATAAGTAATCTTTAATATGCTATAGTGTCTCTGAATCTACCTCTCCAATCAGTAAAACAAGTTTTAATTTTTAGGACCTAAAATACGTGGATGATTGTACAACCAATGATACTTAATGTGGTGTGTAGAAATATAGTATCATATTTATATTGATCTCATGGATTGTTTCTAATTTTCACAACCTGAGGAACTAGTCTAAATTCCTTATTGCAGCAAACACGATCCCTAATCAGTACTCACTGCATTTCCTTGATCACAAATAAGGTCCTTCATGCCTGATTTAGTTGTTTTCTTCATTATTCAAGTCATCGCCTCCTAAAATTCTTTGTGAATGCTCAGTGACAGACTGAGAGCCCTTTGTGTGTTTCCACAATGGGGGACTCACCTCATTTATTGCAGCCATCATGAAACATTAATACTGTTCACCACTTTTCTTCACTCACTCATTATGCTTAGGGCAGGTCTTTTTGTTGTTGTTGTTCAATTTGATTTTCGATTACTAACACAGTCTATAAAACCAAAAGAGACAGACTTTTTGGTATTAAAGTCAATCAGTTATATACATACATATAAAATTCTGAAATATAAATAAAACACTTATATTCTTCAATTTATTTGTTTTGAAATTTGAACTATCATTCTGGTTCAGTTGGCAGTGCACCCAAAGTGGTGGAATGCATAAAAACTTATTCAATGACAAATATAGAAAACTACTTGTATAAAAATATGATAAATAAAAGGGAGAATATGCAGATTTAAAACATAAACAAATGTTAAGTAATCATGATGTGATACAAATTTTCAGTTTATGGGTTAAGCAGAATGAGGTACCAGAAGATACCTCCTATGTCTGACTGACACTAGTTTAGATAATTATATTATTAATGAGCACGAGGATCTGAAAGTTAGCATAATTTTCTACTTCCTCGGGGATGACAGGAATGGGGTGGGAGGAAGCAAAAGCATATAATTTCTTGTTCATATTAGTTTTGTGATGACTTTGAGAAATCCTGGAGAAAAGGGTTATTGATTTTGAAGCCATTTTATATACATGCTATATTGAAGTCATGGATTACCAGAAAGTTTTCTAGTTTAGTAGTTAAAGCTGGCCAAGATCACAATGATGAATTCTCCACTGAACAGGCTTGTAGAGAATAATGATACCAGATTAAATATGAAATATTGAGATTTAAGTTAGCTAGTTCTTGATTGAAAAAGGAGTTAATTTTATATATGAAAATAAAGGAAAAAAATCATATCTGTTTTACAGTGTTATTATGTGTAACTAATTGAGATCTGATATGATTAAAGGGATGTGTGATACATAATTTTGTGTATCAACTTTAATGGGTTAAGAGGCTGCCATTCATGTGTTCAGACATTATTCTGGGTCTCTCTAGGAGGTTCCTGATGATAATGAGTATCTATAAACATAATAAAACATAATTCCCTTCCTAATGTGAATGAACCCCTTTATCTGGATGATTTGTCATTTCCTTCCTCCCCTTGCCTTCATATTTGAACGTATACATTGATTGTTCTTAGTCTGGAACTTATCAACCTTCGGAATAGAACTATACCATTGGGTTATCTTTAGCAATCACAATCTAGTTTTCAGAACCTGGCTCAAACTATGTACCGTGTGCCTCACTGAGCATAGCGAACTGGCCTTGGTTAATCCCTAACACCACTGGGCTCCAAGTTTAGCTATTTACATGGGCACTGAAACATTAGGCTTTTAATTATAAGTCTACTATACCCAGAAATGGTTCCCAAATTCCTGAACTTCTAAGGTGTCTCCTTTGAAAAAGTTGTTTTAAGTATTTATTGAGATTAATTAGAAACATAAATTCCTATGTGTAACTAAATGAAAAGTGGATATAAAATATTTATTAGTCCAGGGAGATTTTCAAGGACTGGATCATATGCAAGATATGTACAGAGCCTCAAGTTATTGTATGGCCTCCCACACACCACCAGGAATAATCCCAGACTCCTCCAGCACCACTGGGTAGACCCAGGAAAGAAACCCAAAATAAACAACAGCAGCAACAATCACCTTTTGCTAAGAAAACAAATTATGAAAATTTGAAAGACAGGTCTTTTTAAATTAATAGAATATGCCTTTTCATTTTAGGTACCCTTCAAAGATTGTACCTGAGGATCTACTCCCAACTCATTTTTGCATGTCTACTATAAAAGGATACCTTCATAGAAGCTTCTTCCTTTTTGGCATTCCAGATCTGGACCCAGGTTCAAGTAAGTAGGTACATTTCATCTTTATTAACCCAGGTCAAGTTGAAAGGAAGACCAAAGGAAATAAGCAGAGACTTTTGTTTCATTCCCGTGGTGCTTTAACAATAGCTCAGTATGTTAAAGCTTGAAATTTATTTTCTCAAAATATGTTTTAAGTAAAAAGTATCTTGATAATCTTACAAAAAAAACTAGTTTACAATATTCTAAAGATAATAGTAAAGTGAAAAGTACTAAAATTAAATTTTATTTTGCGTAATTGTATTTTTATTTTTATGTAAATTTGGAAAATTCATGGATTACATAAAAGGGTTATAAAAGTAAGGGGACCACTCTTGAATATAAACTCATTTTGTGGTATCTTTTTCAAATAGCATATAATGTATTCATAGATGTAGATTAATTTGGTGCCTTTTGTAAGACCTGAATTTGAATTATTCTAATTTAAATTATTTAAATAGTTCAGATGTCATGTGTGCAAAAAAAAAAAAAGGTTGAGGGTTCTCCATTGGAGTAGGAAATCTTAAAGAGAAAAGCAGCTTTTTGTTCAGACATTGAGCATTCTTGTATAGATATACTAACTGAAAATACTCGATAGGAACCAGAGAATTAGTACAGCTAGTAAGATGCTTATCTTACATGCTGCTGACCTAGGTTTGATGTCAACAACTCGTAGATTCTCTAAGCACAGCCCAAAACAAAACAAAACACAAAATACTGAAAAGAAAAGATTTGTTATTAGTTACATCTATTTTAAATAAAATTGATCATAATTTAATTCATTAGGTGTTCTTTTAAATTAATTTATGAACTATTACAAATATATATTAGCACAATGACTAAGTCAAAAATGAACATTATCTCACGTATACTATGCTATTTTGCTCTATTTGTGATAGATATTTTTGAATACTCAATTGAGGTAAATCCATCTTAGATATAAAATTATTCTTTACCATATTTCATAAATATTTACAAAATATTGGCAATAATATAGTATAAACTCTTACTGAATCATGTTAATTAAACTGATTCAAAATATTATAAGGAAATCTAGAAAGATACTTCAGATAGAGAAGTGTCTGCTGTTTTGACTGTGTTAAAAACCCAGGTTCTACCCCATGAGTGTCACTGACCACTTAGGCCAATCTCTTCTGTGAGTCCACAGACACAGACACACTGCTACCGTGCCAATAGAATAAAAGAATCCAAATACTGGAAATATTAGATTTTTCCTTGGTCTACACTATGCTATCAGTTTTTTAACCATTATAATTACAAAAGTAAAATTATTTCAACTAAATCTTAAAGTATTTTTTGCAATGTGTAAGAGTTTCACCAGCATAATTTTACTTTCTGTTGGTCATACTATCATTTCAGGAAAAATATCACATGTCTAGCATTATTTATTCTACAAAATCAAATTATTTTGTCACTTTTATTGAGGATACTGAATATACCAAGTGTTCCTTAATGAATTTATGGAAAAGGCAGCTGTAAAATTTATATTTCTTGTTCTTTCATATACTCAAAAACAGGGTGAAAAAAGATTAATAGAAAGTACCTATTATTATAAGCATAAGTCACAAAAAGGAGTTAATTCTCATAAACAAGTCCATTTGTAGATTTCAGGCAATTTTTCTATAATAGTCTGTTACAACATAAGTTATTTCAGAAATTTTATATAAAACTACAGTAGCAATCTGTCTTTTGTACACATCTTGGAAGGTGTTATTTCCTGTATATAATACTTTTTATCTTTACCTCTAAAGCACTGAGCATCTTAAAATAAACTTTATATTAACTTTCTACTGCTACGTCTGTGAATATAGGAGCTAAATTATATGTAGACACCTTAATTGTATCTTGTTATGTTAGGAACAGTATATTTATGGGTTTTCTGACATTTTCAAAAAAAGACAATGGAATTCAGCATAGCAGCTGTAGGTGAGAGGATTTTGTGTCGCATGCTCACTTCCAGATGGATGATGGATAGGCAATTTCAATTTATGGTAGACATATCAACAGATGGAATTAGAAGGGAATAAATATCTTTGCCACCTGTGAACTATTGAATTCTGCCATTTTTCAGCAGAACTGTATTAAATTCACATAGTTCAAAGAACTCTAATTAAAGTTTGAAAAGGAGACTTTTTGTCAGCTCTTTAATAAATCAAGGTCTCAAGTTGAAGATGTAAGAGTATTTAAATGTATGGGGAAACCAGAGAAGTAGGTTTGGCAGAATGTTGTTCAGTTTCATTATGCCATTCTTGTTATCGCTCAGTTCAACTAATTGAAAAGCATATTGGTAGAATAGGAAGCAATTGAAATAAATGAGACAGACTGAGACTTCCAAAATGACATAAGTGAATTAGAATTGATGAGTCTGATGAAAATGTCACTTTAAATAAAGTCCCATTTCATTCATGTAGTTACACCTAACCTGTCACTACAACTACAAAAAACATTCAGAGACACTGACAGTTTCATCTTGACACAGTCAACTAAATCCCTTCCATAATAAAAAGCAACATATATTAAAAGGGGTCATTAGTTCAGCCACTAAGAATGAAATGTTTCACTCAGTGACTTACACAATTCCATCTAGTTTGTCGTTGGACCCAGTCCAAGGGAAAGAGCTTTATTCCATTAGAGAC
>PVKC010037070.1:0-13076 GCA_004027635.1 Crocidura indochinensis
TTTCAATACCTAAATAAAAATATTTCTGATCAATTGATGACTAAGGTATAAAATAACCATACCCTTTGTTGGTGTAACGTTAAATAATGTATCCTATTTCTGATAGACTGTAATAATATGAAAGAAAAGGTGGGAAGTCTTCATAGAGTAAAAATATCTGAATAAAAATAAAAGCAATAAAATTGGGGCCAGAGCCATAACACAGTGGTATGGCATTTACCTTGCACACGAACGATCCAAGACAGATGTTGGTTAGATCCCCTGTGTCCTATATGATCCCCCAAGCCAGGAGTGATTTCTGAGCGCATAGCCAGGAGAAATCCCAGAGCATCACAGAGCATGGCCCACAAAGCAAATAAATAAATGAATGAATGAATAACTAACTAAATAAATAATAGATTCAATTGCTTTTATTTGTCAAGTTAGGTTATGTATATAAATTCAGAAACTAGGATTTGTAACATGGGGGCGAGGGAATCTTATTTAAGAAAATCATAGATAATTACTATGTTATGCACCAAACAAAAAAAATTAACTTTTCTCTTTTTAGTTGTAAGCTAACCAACAAACATACAGTGCTGTGAACCTTCAGGGGAGAAGTTGCATAGATCTTGTTCAAAATTCCTACCTGCCTGTATATTTAAAATCGCCAAGAAGGAAGGGAGATTTAGTAACCGCAAGAGGCTGAAAGAAGTTTGCTTGTGACTTTGCTACTGCATAAATTATGTAATCACTCAGTATTCAGTGATTCTGAGAACAGGTGATCATCACACACAGTTTGGGAATATCAATTGTGAATCACCTGTCAAAGTTTCAAAGTCATCTCGTAAATGCAATCAAAGACAGAATTATAGAAAAAAAACCCTCAATACAGGTAATTCTTCTTAAAATAGAATCATGCAAGAAGATCACTTACCTAAAGTTTTACTTTATTTTCATATTGGACACTAGAATCTGCCAAATAATTGTATATAATAAATAAGGTTAACCCACCTTATGTATAAGAATGCATACAGTATTTGGGGGTTGAGTCACACCCGGAAGCGCTCAGGGGCTACTCCTGGCTCTGAGCTCAGAAATTGCTTCTGGCAGGCTCAGGGGACCATATGGGATGCCAGAGATCAAACCCAGGTCGGCTGCCTGCAAGGCTGTGCTATTGCTCTGGCCCCAGTATTTTATTGTTTAACTAGAACTTAAGGTACATGAAATATTTACGGAAATGAGCAAGTATACCTTATAATAAGATTCATTAATAGATTCTTTTGTGTCTATTTACTCAGATAACTTTTGTCCATTCTAATATCCAACCCATACAAAAATTAAAAGTATAGGTTTTAATTTTTATTTTAAATTCTAGCTGTAAAGTATTTTAATTCATTTTAAAAAATCATAACTGCTATATCTTAACATGAAATTTTAATAAAACATTAAAGCTGTAATTAATGTTTCTAAACCAGATGCGTTTTTAGGAGGAGCTAAGTGGAGGCTTTATCTTAAAACCTTGGATTAAAATAAAAAAGCATATAGAATCTTTGTGCTGGTTTTACTGAATCTCTGTACTTCCCATGATAAGGAACACATTAAACTTAAGACATGCAAACAAATAGATCTCAGGATAATGAGTCAGTCCAGTTTTTAATTTGTTTACTCACCTAATTATCATAAGAACAATGCATATTCACAAGAGACACTTGAAGAAGTAATTAGGCAAGTGAAAAAATCTAAAAGTAATTGATCTTTGCAAGGAGTCCTGTCCTACCTCACGTACTCTAGAGGTGCCATCTCTCACTCAACTTTCCCACTAATCACACATGTAGCTCCCAGAGAAGAGCACTAACTGCCATCTACACCGACATTTCCAAATAGCCTAAAAGTTAAAGGTCCTATCAACATATACAGACTTAAAAATGTCAATATAATTTCAGTTCATCTCCAGAAAAATATCCACATAATGATTAGTAGACCTATAATCTTTACATTTATATGCAAAGTACTACAATGTAGCTCTGAGGTGAATTTTATGAGTATAAAAATAAAAGTATAATTTTTTTAGGCCACAACTGGCAAGACTTAAGGGTTACTCTTTCCTCAGTGCTCAGAAATCAATCCTGGCAGTGCTCGAGGTAACATATGGATGCCAGTGATCGAACCTGGGTCAGTCATGTGCAAGGCAAATGCCTTACCTGTTGTGCTATTGCTCCAGTCCCGTGAGTATATGTTTATACTTTGAATATAAATATAATCTTTAAAGTATTAGCTCTGAATTATTTAATAAAATTTTTTGTTTTTGGGCCACACCCGGTGACGCTCAGGGGTTACTCCTGGCTATTCGCTCAGAAGTCGCTCCTGGCAGGCACGGGGGACCATATGGGGAACCAGGGGATCGAACTGAGGTTCGTCCTAGGTTAGCGCAGGCACCTTACCTCCAGCGCCACCGCACGGCCCCCTTAAAATTTTTACATATACTTAAATGAGTCTCCTGATCCTATGGAATACCACACCTAATACCATACTATAGCTTGTCTACAGACAGTAGGTAGAACACTAAACATTACCCGCACAAAATAAGTCTTTCATCTCCTAAAAAAAAAATGCCTTTATCAATGAGTTTTTGGCATTAAGAGAAAGGAATACCTAAACCCAATAAGAGCACATGAATAACAAGCTACCTTACCTTTGTGCTTTTCTTTTTATTTATTCCTGTTTTCATCAATAACCCTTCAATAATTATCATATAAATGCAGTGAATATATTAATTATAAAAGCTGAAAAGAAACAAACATCAAATTCAATTTACCTACATATAAATAGTAAGTACTGAGTACCTGTTACCTGGAAGACACTATATTCAAGGTCACAGAGAGGTATAAGTGGAAAAATACACAATATATGATATAAATTCAATTTAATGTATGCAATATAAAAATGTACAAGCTATATCTCCAGGGTATTTGTTTATCTTCCTTGCCAGAAAGGGAAAAAAAGATGGTGAAATGGTAAAAGGAAAATACAGCATCTGTTAAGCATGAATAATACTGCAATAAAATCAACAAAATATATGAAAAATATTTGAATTCTGACAATGATGTCTACCTTTAAAGAATAAATATTAAGGCAATTACTGAAAAATAGCTCACCTTTCATAACTATTTGGTTATTACAAGTTAATAAGATTCTATACTCTTCATTCTTTTAAATGAAACTTAGCTAGTTTAAAACCAAAATATTTAACATAAGAATATAGGTAACAAGTTTGGTGTACATGTACATGAAAGTAATCTTTGAAGCTGATCAGATTAAATCTTGGTAATAAAAATAATAGTGAAAAAAATACGTATGTATTTTCAGTGCTTTGCCTAGTATAATTGTAGTAGATACATTTTAAACATGTCCCTGTGCTCTCTATATATGATTAATTACTTTTCAGTAAAAATAATTATTTTCTTAATGTTCTTTAACTTTAGAGTAAATACTTTCAAAGAATACATTTCAGTTATCACTCAACAAATTATAAACATATAATTTTAATTAAATAACTTAACAAATATTACATATATTAATATTTCAAGCATAAAATTTGTACCTACAAAAACATTCTTTCTTAATTTAGTTTCATAAAGTTTTAATTTTTATTTGATATTTTTATTTAAATTTAAATAGAAATTCTGCTAATGAATGCATCTAAAATTAAAATAACCATACCTGATAGATTCAATGAATTCTTTATACTTTTAGGATTTATAGATAAAGCAAGCTACTATATAATCTAATTATATTTTATCTATAAACTTGAGAATATTTTAACACAATAAAGAAGGACTTAGAAAGAAGGAATTCTAGTTAACAAAATTTACAATTTTGATTTCGTGACAAGCAAAAGAATTTTGTTCAAAAATCAAAGTCAAATTAATATCAAGAGCATGAAAATACATAAAATATATTTAATGGTCCTGAAAAGTAATAATTTTAGAGAATTTAATTATTTACATAAATAATTTTTACTGAACAATCCTAAAATTTAATTTCATACCTAAAACAGCATACAAACTGCATTAGAGAATTTTAAAATGTACCTTTATAAACACTTGAATTATTTTACCAGTAATAAAACAAATGAGCAAAATACTTCTATAATAAATTGTCATTTTGCTCAGATTTCTTTGTTAGGCTTCATGATCAATACCTTTTGGTCTTTTCATCAGTTTTTTTAAATGGCACTGAGAATCCCATAGCATAGATGGATATATATATATATATATATGTGTGTGTGTATATCCTCCACATATTAAATTAATATACCTTATGTTTTTACATATAAAATCCAAGGACCTTGGCGCCAGAGAGATAGAATGGAGGTAGGGTGTTTGCCTTGCATGCAGAAGGATAGTGGTTCGAATCCTGGCATTCCATAGAGTCCCCTGTATCTGCCAGGAGCGATTTCTGAGTGTCCAGTCAGGAGTAACTCCTGAGTGGTGCTGGAGGTGACTCCCAAACAAAACAAAACAAAACAAACAAACAAACAAAAACAACTAAGGACCTTAAAACAAATAGTTTGCACTTGCCAAAGTCAGGCACTTCTAATATTTCTGACTTAGCCTTAACTGCAAAACAAAAACAAAAAACAACAACAAAAAAAAACCTCCTTGAATTATTTCATGTTTGTTAGAGACTAAGAACCATTTAAAGTGATGTGAGTTCATTACATCTTCAAAATGACTACTGAGTTAGGAAGAAAAAATGAGAAAAGAAAATCCTCTTAGGAGGTCACATAGGGTACCAGAGATTGAACCCCAGTCACTCCATTCAAGGCAAGCATCCAAATCACTTTACTATCCTTCCAGCCATTCTTTTCTTTTTATATATATATTTTTTGTTTACTCTTTTATATAATATCTTTATTTAAGCACCATGATCACAAACATGTTTGTAGTTGGGTCTCAGTTATAACATACATACATATATATATATATATATATATATATATATATTTAGAAAACCCTAAAAACTCTACCAAAAAGCTCCTAGAAACAATAGATTCATATAGCAAGTTGGTAAGCTACAAAATTAACATGCAAAAATCAATGACCTTCTTATACACACCAATAATGATAGAGAAGAAATGTACATTAAAAAAAAGTAATCCCATTCACATTAATGCCACACAAACTCAAATACCTTGAAGTCAACTTAACTAAAAAGGTGAAGGACCTTTTATTTTATATATTTTTTTAAATAAACGTGCAACTCCAACTTCCTTTCCCCAACTATGAGCCCCCTCTTTTAGTTAACATTGCAGTACTGCCTCAAACTGAAGAAAGATAAGAAACCTTCTGTTAGATTCAATCCCTTCAACTTTCTATCTCAATGGCTCTGAGAATTCTCAAATATGAACTAACGCAGGACCTAATCAGAAAACCAACCTAGGTAAACTCCTGCACTCATTTAAAATGCATCATGCTCCCTCCTGCCCCCAGGAGGGAACCTCAGCTTAATACATGGATTATAAGAAACCAGTAGCTTACATTATTCATGTACTCTGATAGGAGGTCCTGGAGAGCCTGGCGGATAGCGTTGCATTCCGTGATAATTCGCTCCCGGTGGAAATCCCTTGTGCATGAAGAGTCCGCCAGTAGAGCTGCCCCACTGATAATGGCTTCCAGACGTTTCTCCAGTGATGGTCTTATTTGTTCCTCAGTCACTGTGAGTGGGTCCAAGACAATTAAATTCTAAAGGAAGAACAAATTTGGTCAGAAGTCCATTGCATTCTTTAAAAAAAAAAAAAAAAACATTAAGTGCTCATTTCAAAAAAATTTTTAATTTGATTTTTTATTGAAACCAATGTTAGTTACAAGTCTTTCACAGTGACAGTGAATTTGGGCATTTGGACATTCACACCACTAGTGTTGACCTCCCTCCGCCCCTGTTCCCAGCATGTTTCCCATGTCTCCACTCTTAGCCCCCTGGACTGACTACTAGCATAACAGGTTCATTTCTGTATATAGTTTGTTATAGTTTGGGTCTCTTGATTCTATTGTCGTTAATTTTGGTTTGGATATTTAGGTTTGACCATTTTTGATTTTCACTGAAGGCTCCTGAGACTGCTTGGCCCCTGGGTCCATCCACAGTTTTTTTTTTGAATTCTGAATTCTTATTAATTTTGCTTTGTGAACCAGACCCAACTGTGCTCAAGTCATATTCTTGGTTTTGTGCTCAGGGATCACTCTTGGCGGGGCTCAGGAAACCATCCAGGGTATTCGATTCAACCTAGATTGGTGACATACAATGCCTATTCCTTACCCGCTGTACTCTGTCCCCAGCAGGCATTCTATTTTAGAGTAAGACAGGTGCTATTTTGTTTTCACTTTCAGAATTCAGATAGGCACTTACACCTCCTTGATCAAGTTACACAAAATTAAATACGTAACTATCATTTATCAGTGACAAATATATGCAATGATTATTATCAAGAACTGCATTCAAAGCTTTCCTTTTCCACTCACTGATAATATGATCTCATTAAGATTTCATTTATCCTCAGTATCACCTTTTCAGTCTGTAAAACTGGATTCTTGGCATTGTCTTATTAAACTATTGCAAGAAAAATATGAATAGGAGCTAGAGAAATAGTACAGGGATAATTGTGGTAGAGAGCTTTGTCTTGCTCTGAGCCAATGTGGGTTTGGTCCCTAGCACCATGCATGATCCTTTTTTTTTTTTTTTTTTTTTTTTGGTTTTTGGGTCACAGCCAGCAGTGCTCAGGGGTTACTGCTGGCTCCATGCTCAGAAATTGCTCCTGGCAGGCACGGGGGACCATATGGGGCACCGGGATTCGAACCGATGACCATTTGCATGAAAGGCAAACACCTTACCTCCATGCTATCTCCCGGGCCCCTATGCATGATCCTAAAACCTTTTGAAAAGTAATCCCTGAGTGCAGAGACAGAATAAACTCCAAACACCTCTGATGTGCCATTCTCCACACAAAAAAAGGCAATAAAAAAGAAAATGAATTATATGAATGTTTTCCACAGTTCCTGGAGTGTATTATCTATTATCAATAATCACAGCTAATAGCTATATAGGTTTTCATTGTATGAATACTATTCTCATATATGATTTTTCTACCTAAAAATTTACTATGAGTAGGTGGGCAGCAAAGATATGGATAACTTTTCTGCTTTTTAGCTGGTGATGAGGAAGGCTGAGACTATCTTGATCACAGTCACTGAGTGAATAAACAGTGATTTTTCTTCAGCGTATTCAGTCTTACAACACCAAATTCAATACTTTTGGCCTTGCTGTCAGCCCCACAGGCGAATTAACTTTAATACTCGAATATCACAAAGAATGTTAAATTTTAATTATTCATGATTGCCTCTTCTGAGACAGGAGAGGGAGTTTGGGGATAAAGTGTTTAAGGAGCTCACAACCAGGATGATCCCTGCACCACTGAGGAAAGAACCCAAAGCCCAGAACCAGGAGGAAGCCCTGAGCAGAGCCTATGTGGGCCCATTAAGAAAAGAAAACAAAAGAAAAACATAAAACCCAACTTCCTGATTGATCTATGATAGCTTTCTGTTAATTGGAATTTCTGCTACTGGAATCCCACAGGGTATTTTTAACATTTCCATCAGATCAGATTTGTCTTCAGGCAACAGGAGGCATGATAAACTACAGACTGAAAAAAAGATTAAAAGTATGAACCTATCTATTTATTTAAATATATATTGATTTAATAGAAACAGAAAAGAAACTTTTTTGATAGTTAGGCATGATTTGGTAACAGCAAACTCGTATCAAGTCAAAAAGCTCTAAAATATTTACTGTGAAATAAAACTCATATAATGCTCTACAGAGGATATGCTATGTGGGTCTTCAAAGTATGTAATCTCATTTATAATATTTTGTATTTACGTATATAACATACTAGAGACATAGTCAAACCACGGGTGTGTATATACAATCTTACTTACATTCACCATTGTACCACACTATAATAAGAGAGAAACATTATAGAAAAATAAATCATTAAACAATATTTGGAGAAAAAGAAAATATAGTACTAAAATAGTCACATATTTTTTAAAAAAGTAAATATTTGAAATAGATTCCATTTAAAGTTGGCTAAAGGTCTTACAAATTATGCAGAACTCTTCTTTCTACATAATGCAATTTTTTACTTTTCTTAGTCTCTCATTGAGATGGATAAAAGCAAAAACAGCAAGTTCATTTTACGAATAAAAATTTTAATTTTTGGAAAGGAGGCCCAGCTCCTCTCAAAAGAAAAGGATGGTCATTGACTCCTTCCAGATACTCTGATCCAGACTGATCCCTCAGATATTTCCTAGAACCACACCATAGGCCCTCTGATTGAAGAAATCCGACTCTATGGCTTAACCATGTCAAAATGCCAAGCCACCAAATTTGTTTCAGCTCTATAGATCCTTGGTTCCACAACATCACAAAATAGTCGTGTCAGCCCAGTAGTATCACAGGAAATCTGATAGAAAGATACTAAATAATCTGCCAAACTCAGTGAGGTTGACCATTAACAGAGAAGATTCAACTAGCACCAACCATAGCCCAGTAAATCCTTAGACACTGACTTCAGTAACACCATGGTGAGATATAACAATGATTTCAAATTGACCCTTATTGATCTAAGTGTGATAAGTTCTATTTGCCTTTCTTTTGTAATAGACAGTACCAAATAAAAATTTTGTGCCTATAGGGAGACAAGTTATGGTGGTGGGTGGAAAACTGAAGATGCTGGTGAAGGAAAAATCACACTAGTGGTGGGTTTGGTGTTTGAACATTTAGTGCCTGAAACACATGTATTATGAAAAACTTGGTATATAACTGTGTTTAATTAATACATTTAATTTTTTAACATTTTAATTTCTTTATATAATATTTTAGATAAATAATCTTTGACCATTAGCCTATCATTTATAACTACCTTCTTATTTATTTACTATTTTTGTCATATCTTCCTTAGATCACTAAATTAGTATAAACATTCCACTCCAATGTTTCATAACAATAATTAAACCAATTAAACCCCTTTTTAAATGTCCCTCCAAAGTGATATCATCATTAAGAATAAACACTAAGAGCAACAGAATTACTCTGATTATTCAAATGCAATTAGAAGATGTGATAGGAAAAACTAACTTAGCTAGAGCATTATGATAGAAAGTTGATTAAATTTTGAATCTTTTTACTTGTAAGTATTGCAAGAAGAAATTAGCAATATTAGGTTTCTGGCTGTGGTTTCCAGTCAGTAAATAGTCTCTATTTATGGATTAAGTTCACTCTAGTTTTCATATTCTATAGTGCAATGCCTCAAATTACTCTAGCTTTCGGAGTTTGACCTACTTCACCTTTAAGACTTCAAATTCTTGAGCTCTTCTAAACTCAAACTACTACCTCTTTGACCAGATCTGATACTCAAGTGTAGATCTCTTAATTTTGTCTAAAAATTCCAACCTTTTATACATATTCTATAAAAAGTTTCACTTTGATATCAGATTAATACAAAAGCAAACTAGAAGAATACGGGTGTCTTTTACATATACAAGGCCCTGGGTTCAATTTCTATGGCAAAAGCAAAAATTCTTTTATTTTCTTAAAAGAAAAACAATTAAAATATATTTGTAATACTTTAATAGGCTATGAAATAGTATATTAAATAATAATATAAAATAGACTATAAAATACTACTGAATTGACTTATGATTTTAAAGGAAGTTGATAGCTAGACTTCTACAAGGCGATGAAATTAGAGTATAAAATTCTCATACCATCTCAGAAACAGTCATCATAACTCAGAGACAATATTCGTGAATGCCTAGAAATACAAAGGAGAGGTTCTAACATTGGAATAAAAATGAATAAATCAGGGGCCGGGGAGATAGCATGGAGGTAAGGTGTTTGTCTTGCATGCAGAAGGACAATGGTTCAAATCCCATTTGGTCCCCGAGCCTGCCAGGAGCGATTTCTGAGCATAGATCCAGGAGCAACCCCTGAGAGCTGCGGGTGTGACCCAAAAACCAAAAATAAATAAATAAATAAATCAGAGAGCAGTGGCACTGACAAAGATAGGAAATGTTGACTTTACCCATGTACCCATGTGACCCCTTCTCCTGGATTAGGGTAAAGCAAGTATGTACACTCCAGGGAATCCACAGGATTATCAGGGGAAAAGGATTTGCACAGAAAATGGAATTGAGAGACTCCTAGCCACCAAACACTCCAGGTATGCTGCTTTATTGGCTAACATCTTCAAGGACGCTTGGTCCAGACGTCCCTCCCACCAATCCCCCACCACTGAGACTCTGTACTCCAGAAGTCCCTGGTAGCCATGCCTATAATCCAGAATTTTCCAGCATGTCTGAGCAAGCAGCCAAAACCAGAGACTCATCTAACTCTCAGAAGAGAGAACCAACGGGTAGGATAAACGCATAGTCATACAGGCCTTGCAGCTGATCTCATGAGGGCCTTTCAGAGAGCCCCTTTAAACCATGATGTCACTATCTGAGCTTATCAGCCCAGCTCCACAGAACCTCAAATTTGTGGAGACCCACATAATTCTAATATTGATTTCCCAGTAGGAATACATCATATTTGATGTGAAGTTATTGTAGAAGCTACATAACATCCACAAACAGAATCAACAACAAAACACTCAACTGGCAATATACAACTTAGTAGACCTTCAGACAAAGACAACAGATATGGCAATGTTCAAAAATTTTCTTTTAATGTACTCTTTTTCTATAATTCTATTACCATTTAATTATAAGCTGCCCATACCTTCCAAAAGGCAGACTTCAGAAAAGTTGGGACAGTGATGATCAGAGTGGATGCATTTTACATTGGTAGTGGGGTTGGGATTGGTATATTGAATGCCAGAAAAATAACTGTATTGTGAAATAATTCTGTCAACCACAGTGTCTAAAAAAATTTTAATTTTAAAAGAATAAAAAAGAAAATGAAGTTGAAAGTTTGGAGGTGATTTTCTTCAGATTTTATCTTAGTTCATTGCAAAAACATCAGAATTATAATAATATGAAAACAACTAGATAATAACCAGATCAAGTGGCATAATTTTGGAAATCAAAAACAAGGCAAATATAAGAGATAGGTTTTACTCCTAAAATATAAGGAAGTCAACCCTCTGAACTTAAAAAGGACACAGAACCCTGACTTTAAGGAAGAAAAGAGGTCTTTGCTATCAATAATATATATATATGAAAACTATAGGCACATAGCCAGAATAGATGCTTTATTTATTTGTAGAATAGGAATAGAGGAATCAAAAACTGTCAAAGAATGATTAAAATCAAATTGTAAAATTATTGGCACACTCAATGATATTTTAAAATATAAATGGCATATTTTACTCATAAACAGAGAGCAATGATAACACCCAAATCATGATACATAGAATTACTTAAATGCCTTCAATTCCTTAACGTGATAGTTGTAATTTAAGTCAGAATTGCTGAACATTTTTCTTTTGTGTTCTAAAACCTGTCTTTTAAGAACAGACATATAATATTAGGGCTATTTCAGTCTATATAAGTTATGGAGAACAAAAACTCTGTGGTCGTGAGGAACACCGAAATAAATTATAACTTTAAAAAAGATTTAGATCAAGGCTTTATATATTTTGAGGATAAAACATGGGGTATATTTTTACAAAACAAGTAGGAAAGATTGACATAATATATATTGTGAAATTAAAAATTTTGTAGAGAGGGCCCGGGAGATAGCACGGAGGTAAGGCGTTTGCCTTTCATGCAAAAGGTCATCGGTTCGAATCCCGGTGCCCCATATGGTCCCCCGTGCCTGCCAGGAGCAATTTCTGAGCATGGAGTTAGGAGTGACCCCTGAGCACTGCTGGGTGTGACCCAAAAACCAAAAAAAAAATTTTTGTAGAGAGATATGTACAGATATGTAATGTATATTATATGTACAATCATATTAAAAAAGCAACTACTTAGTAATACTTTATATTGATCTGAGTCTATAAAAAATAGTTCTTGTAGAAAGTCTAAAGAATTCATACTAACAAATTGTTATCTCAATAGAGATAAAAATCCACAGATCAAAGTGGCATCACATTTTAACTTGTAAATAATAAATTAGTTGGTATTACTTATAAGACAATAAAGTTACTAAAATTTTTTTATATTTTATTTTAACACCTTGATTACATACATAATTGTGTTTGGGTTTCAGTCATGTAAAGAGCACCACCCATCACCAGTGCAACTTTCCCATCACCATTGTCCCAAATCTCCCTCCTCCCACCCACCACCCCCCGCCTGTACTCTGAACAGGCTCTCCATTTCCCTCATACATTCTCATTATTAGGACAGTTCAAAATGTAGTTATTTCTCTAACTAAACTCATCACTCTTTGTGGTGAGCTTCATGAGGTGTGATGGAACTTCCAGCTCTTTTCTCTTTTGTGTCTGAAAAGTATTATTAGTGCAAGAATGTCTTTCATTTTTCTTAAAACCCATAGATGAGTGACACCATTCTGTGTTTTTCTCTCTGACTTATTTCACTCAGCGTGATGGATTCCATGTACATCCATGTGTAGGAAAATTTCATGACTTCATCTCTTCTGACAGCTGCATAATATTCCATTGTGTATATGTACCACAGTTTCTTTAGCCATTCGTCTGTTGAAGGGCATCTAGATTGTTTCCAGAGTCTTGCTATGGTAAATACTGCTGCAATGAATATAGGTGTAAGGAAGGGGTTTTTGTATTGTATTTTTGTGTTCCTAGGGTATATTCCTAGGAGTGGTATAGCTGGATCATATGGGAGCTCGATTTCCAGTTTCTGGAGGAATCTCCATATCACTTTCCATAAAGGTTGAACTACACGGCATTCCCACCAGCAGTGAATAAGAGTTCCTTTCTCTCCACATCCCCGCCAACACTGTTTGTTCTCGTTCTTTGTGATGTGTGCCATTCTCTGTGGTGTGAGGTGGTACCTCATAGTTGTTTTGATTTGCATCTCCCTGATGATTAGTGATGTGGAGCATTTTTTCATGTGTCT
>PVKC010037071.1:0-13076 GCA_004027635.1 Crocidura indochinensis
CATCAAGCCTTCCTTGGGCGCCAGTCTAGGTAGATTCTATTGGGGTTAACAGGCTTCCCCCCTATCTTTACCTACACCATTGGAATGGGATTGGGGAGGAGAGTGGGCCCTTTTAGCACTACCTCACTTTGGGACAGTCACTGATATTTTTTCTTCTTTGTATTGTGACCTAATACTGCCCCACAAAGCTCATGCCTAAATTTTATCGTCTTAATCCCAACCCTTATTTCCCCCCAACTTCTCACGTAAGTTCAACCCATGACAGCAAGCTCACCACATAGAGTGATAAGTGCAGCCAGAGAAATAAAATGATCATAGCAATGTGAACGAATGAGGGAAAAAGAAAGCCTGTCATGTGTACAGGTATGGTTGGTATGGGGGGTAGGCAGTTCTGGGTAATTGGTGGTGGGAATACTGCACTGGTGAAGGGGGGTGTTCTTTGCATGACTGTAATCATACAAATACAATTATATTTGTAACCACGGTGTTTAAATAAATATAATAAAAAATAAAAAAATTATTTGAAATACCTTTATATGTATAATTATAGTCTTTATATGTATAATTATATATTAAGAGTAAAGGTAGTAAAATATCACTTTGCAAACAACATTTCACTACAATTGATGAGAAATACTGTGCTGTGAGTGAAATTATTCCTTCTTTGCAGTGTGCTAGCCTGCTAAGTGATTTGAGGTAAAGGAAAGAATCATAGAAGGTAACGTGCTACTGTTTTCGCACAATGACAGACATTTTGTAAGTAACACCCAATTTATTGTAGGTATAATTTATATATCCACTTTTTTTTTTGCATCACCTAGTCACTAATTCAGTGTTTCTCAAAGTGGGTGTACTGTCTCCCAGTTGTTTTGGGAAGGATGGGGGATGCTTAGGTATACGTTGGTGGGGCTTTCTTGCTTTAAAAAGGTAGATTTCTAGGGGGGCTGTTGAGTAAATTTTTTTTTCCTGAAAGGAGAGTGTTAGCCTAGTAAGAGTAGGGAACCTCTGCTCTGGATTTTAAAGTGACTGTCAGTGTGTATGACAAAATAACATAATTAGCACCTCTGAGACTCTATATTGACTATTCTATGAAGGCTTTCCATGAATGACTTCTGAATATGATAATTAGTTCACCTCTAAACATCATTCCCACACTTGTCCACTACCCTGGATTGGTGGTAGAGATAAGAATTAATAAGGAAGGTCCAAAATGGTCATATTTATACTGTTGTTTTATATATAAATACAGTTTAATATAACTGTTTTGCATACATTGTGGACATGTAACCTCTTATATCAAATATTTAGTCTTTCTAGATACTTTAATAAGTGTTAAATGTAGCTGAAATATAATGCTTTTTGTAAGTAACTTATAAAGTTGGTAGAAAGTATCCTTAGAAATGCAATTTCTTTTTTTTTTTTTATGGTTTTTGGGTCACACCTGGCAGTGCTCAGGGGTTACTCCTGGCTCCATGCTCAGAAATTGCTCCTGGCAGGCACGGGGGACCATATGGGGCACCGGGATTCGAACCGAATCCTTTTGCATGAAAGGCAAACGCCTTTACCTCCATGCTATCTCCCGGGCCCCGCAATTTCTAAGATATACCTTCACACAGTATATCTGTTTATTCATTAAGTTGAGGGAACTGGAATTGAATAAAATAACTACAAAAGTTATTTTTCTGGTCTGCTTCTCTATATGTCAACATGCATTTCAGCTATAACTTAGCTTTAGCTTATATGTTTATGTTGTGTTTATACTGAACAAATGGGTCTTGGTTGTTTAATGTATAATCTTCAGATATTAAAGAGGTTGCCAATGCATAACAAAAAATTAGTAAACTAACACATTTTATACACTGTAAACTTTCAGTGAAAGTTATCTTCAGAAAAGGACTTTTGATAATGAAATGTATCTAGTTGCACCAGGAGTTGGTGTCAAAGATAGAGAAAAAATGAAAAGTTCTAGACTAGAGCTAAGATGGCACTTGATATAGTCAGTTTCAATTGTGAGTGCTTATTCAACACTATATACATAGTAAACAAACTATGTCCTTATTTGAAACATCCAGTTTTTCACGATGTTTAGAAGTGCACAAAGTATGTTAAAAGTAGATGTAGTAAAATTAACACATTTTGTAGATACTTTTTTGTTAAAATAAATTATGATAGAATAATCAGAATGATTAAACCACTTCTGAACAGTTAATATTTGTGCTGGTTAAGAGAGGGAGAAGAAAAGCACCAAATATTTCTGACTAGTTTGCTTCCAGTTATGCAAGAATAACCATTGTCCCTATTGTCTACAGTTTGCTTACTTAGCTGTGCATATGGTGTATATAAAGGGCAAGCATCCTAAACTATGTCTAATGTTTCTAGATGTTAAAGAGGTTACCAGGGTAGTAACAAGTACATTTTATAACTTCTGAAAACAATTTGGGGAAGTGAAATAGTTAAAGTCCTACTGGACTTAAGAGTCCTTTTGCAACCTGAACACTAGATTGATAGAGATGAGCAAGAAAAAGCAAGGTTCTAGGATAGACTGTTTATATATTAGAAGATACTCAAATTATAGCCTTTGTGTATAGTTCATATGGTGAACAAAAGACAAATCCTTACTGAAACGTTTAGACTTATAGATGTTTGAAAGTGTACAACATATTTAAAAAAATGCAAAACATTTGTCTTTCCTTTCTTTTTTGTCTTATCTGTGTGTGTGTGTGTGTGGGGGGGGTTTGGGCCACATCCGGTGGATCTCTGCTAGAGGTATATCTGTGTTAGAGGTTATCTTCCTAAACAAGTGAGGCTATCTAAGTATGATAAAAATATTGAAAGCTAATTCATTGGTTTGTTCAACTGAGTTTTGAGCTATATATTTTCTAAGAGAAAAAAATGTTAAGTCCTATCTTCCAGGAAATATATAATATAAATTGTCCTCACAGTTTGGGAAGAGGAAGGTTGATGAGAGGAACCTGGTCCCTCTCTCTGCACACCACAGACCTGTGATGTGGCGCAGGAAAGCAGGGGACTAGGGCCATCGGTGGGAAGTGGAAGGAAACTGGAGGAAGACACTAGTCAGGCAGTACTGGCCATGCTTGAGATCTAAGGAAAAGCAATTTAAAAATAAATTCATAGGAAGAGTTGTATTGGGGGATGGGATAATTAGACATGATGTCTTTGCAAAACACTACCTGTTGGGGGTTTGCAGACAAGAAGTACAAGGAAGGGTTTTATACAGATTGTCTTTTTTCATATGTTCATTTTCATTAATATAGCTATTTAAAGGGTAAGTCTTAATAATCATGATATATTTTAAAAAGTAGTGTTAACTTAATTCATATTTCATTTCTTTTTTGCTTGTTTGTTTGTTTGTTTTTTGGGCCACACCTGTTGACACTCAGTGGTTGCTCCTGATTATGCTCTCAGAAATCTCTCTTGGCTTGGGGGTCGATATAGGAAACCAGGAATCGATCTGAGGTCTGTCCTGGGTCAGTGGTGTGCAAGACAAATGTCCTACCGCTGTAATATTGTTCTGGCTCCTATATTTCATTCATTTATAGTTTTTAGGAAGGATTGTCTTCTGGGAAAGCCTGTTAATACTCCTTTTGGAGCAAGTGTGGTCCTGTATGTGGTCAGAGAAATGATGAAGAAAAAGAAAGATGAAAGGAAGAACTCAGCTAAAAACATTTCTAGTATTAACCACAGGTGTGTATGTGCACTTTCATTAAGTATTACTGTGGCCAAGGTTTACAGATTATTTTGCAATATCTAAGCTTCTTAGATGTCCTGAGGTGAAAATGTGTGATGAAAGTAAAACAGTGAATTAATACGATTGTGTATATATTGTTGTTAGAACTTATAAAGAGGGAGCATCTTGGACATAAAATTGATATTGATGCTCTCTGATATGATACCAGGACTTGTTCCTTCAGTTGGTAGTAGAGGGGTGGGAGGACATGCCAAAGAAGCGGTTCCTGATCCCATATGATGATACTTTGTGTGTGTATGTATGTGTGTATCTCTTGCAGAATGCAGGAACATAGTGTGGGCAGGAACTTCAGTTAGACTTTACTTTCCTTACTAATATTTCACTTGTATGGATTGTATAATGAGTTGTTTCAGAAGTTTATAATTTTTTACTCTGTTGCTTTGTCTCATTTCTAATCAAACAGTGAAGAAATGCAAAATATTAATTGTAACTATGCCAATATTTTTATCTAGAAGATGCGCTGTTTTTGTCTTTTAAAAAATTTTGTTGCTAAGAAAGGCTGAATTATATTTTTCCTTCCAGATTGAGTTGATGTTGTGTATTCTTGGTTACCAAATAATTGTACAGCTTAAGACTTTCAACTGGAAACTATTCTTGTTGTATAAAAAGGCATGATTATAACTGTATAATCTTAATAACATAACAGATGCTTAGTTGTATAGAAAACAGGATTTAGAAGAACATATCAGAGAGAGCTGCTTGTAATTGTGTTTGAGTATGCTCTTAACTTCTTATTTTTATCCTGCTTACAATTATGCACATGTTAACTTCTAAAAAATAAATGTATTTTAAAACCTGAAATAAAAGATAAGTGGTGTGAAGAGGTCTCTGGAAACTAAAAATAAAATGGTCAGAGGATTTAACAATTCCAATTCTAACCATCTATCCAAAGAACATAAAACACTAACTTGAAAAGATATTTGCACCCCTACATTCATTGTACAGCTATTTACAATTCGCACTGCTATTTGTACAGATATTTATGAGAGAAATCTAGAAAGAACCAACGTGCTCAACCAGAGCAAAGTGGAAAAGTGAAATCTTGTTATTTATGACATAGATGGAACTGGAAGTGGTTATGACCTCACTAGTATTTGGATGATAAAGAAAACAAATGAGCAAATGGAATGCTAAAACAACCCTTAGAGACTGATGAGAGAATGATGGTGACTAGAAAGAGAGTTGAGAGGAAGACTGGAGAAGGGGAGAGTGGTGAATGGAGATAAGAACACTACCATGGGAGTGTTGTGATACACACATTTATACTGTGGGAAGTGGTGGTATGAGGTATGACACATATTTATACTGTGGTGTGACAAACATATTCATGGTGGGAAGGGGTGGTGTGACACATGGGTGGGAAACTAAATCCCTTGCAACATTCAGAGTCCTACAGCCCTTGTTCAACAATAACCATGAGAAAGAAGTTAAAAGAGAAGTAAAATATCACTTGAACAAATGAACACGATCATCTGCACCCTCTTCTCATCTGTTTCCTGAGGTTGATTTTTCCACCCTTCCCATCCTTAATTTGGGTTCCAGACTTTGACAAAGTGCGTACTACAAATGCTCCCACCACACTCGTGAACCCTGCTTCTTTGGGAATGTGGTTGCTTCCAGAACACTTTGGCCACTCTGGAGGTAGGTTTGGAGATCTTGTCTGCCCAGTTTTCTGTTGATTCCAGGCTATCCTTGGATATGGGACAGTATTGTTACAATCCTTTGGTCATCCTGGTGGATCTGTTGTCACAGACAGGTGCTGATGACCCCTGAATATCTCAGGAAGGTTCTTTAGGCAGAGCCTTGGCTTCTGTCTCCTCCACCCTCAAAACTATGGCTGGAGGTATTGCTAAGCAGCAGAAGGTCTACCACCCTCTTCTCCAGAAACCAGGCTTCTGCTGCCTCCACTAAAAAAACCAGCATACTGAATATTTTGTTTGAGGAGGAGTGGGTTCATAGTATAAAACACAGGTTCTTGTTTCCATCTATCTAGTCAATTCCAATTTGTCCCCAATGAACATCTCATAAACATGAGCCTGAAGCCCAAATTCAGTGCCTAGAGAGAGTGTTAAAGCTGAATAGTGAGTCCTTATGGTTAAATGCCTAGAACTAGTGATGGTTAACTTTTTTGAGTCTGAGTGCCCAAACTGTGGCACAAAAGCAAAGAATTTTCTTAAAAGTGCCAGCACGTGAATTAAACCTTAATAACAAGATTTTAGTATCTAAAAACTGTGCGGCATGTCCCACATATCGTAATTGCGAACCTTCCTGCATGCCAGCTGCAAGGCCTACGTGTGCCATAAGTTCATCATCCCGGGGACTGTCCCAGGCTAAAAGCCACTGACCTGTCATCCCAGTGGAATAAGTGGTGTTCTCAGAAGGCTCTTCATTAGTAAGGTAATCTGCTGACCAATTATTCAATGGGGACCAGCAAATACAGATAAGAATATAAAGAAGAGGAAATCCTCAACCCCACAGCCTCTGAAAGTACAATAAACATCAGGAGAAACTCAGCCTCGTGTCCTTCAGGGCAGACTTAGGAAGAGATATTTTCCTTCTCAGAGTGGCTATTACTCTGACACCTGCCACAATCTCATTGCAGGGCTGTTGATGGTCTGGAAGTGATGGACAAAGTAGTCAATGCCAGTTCAGTTGTTTCTCCAGAATTCTGCAAGTCCGTGGTGAAGGTCCAGAGTAATAACAGGATAATAACTGTGATCCCTCCTTAATGGACTCAGCCCCTGCTTCTGGTTCTTGGAATCTTAAATGAGGTTAGTTTCATCCACTGGTCATCTTTGGTGTTCACTGAAGCAATCTGCTTCAGAGTTAGGTGACCAGCATGTTCTGGAATACTTTGACCTATAGAGTTAAAAGCTTGGTCTTATGTAGGGGTGCAATGCTGGGCACCTGTTGAGAACCTGATGAGTTGCATGACTGAATGACCATTGGTCAACTTACCTTTCTAGGCTCTAGCATGATTATTCAAATCCCCAACTGCCCACTGTGAAGAAAGCTTGATATGCTGCATTTAAAAGTTTTTGCCAGTGGTTGTTACCCCTCCCTACCACAAAGCCTCTTCTCAGGGTGGGATTATGTGTTCTTCAGGTGGCCAGAAGAATCACCCAGGCACTGCATGTGAATACGATGGGGATGTAGAGGACCTAGGTCGCTGGTGGAGGTCAAGGACAATGACTGAGTCTCATTCTGGGGCTTCTGCAATTCAGAAAAGCAGGACTGTGGTGTTCTGGGTTCACTGAAGAGCAAGTTTGCAGAAGAGGGCTCCATGCTGGACCCTGCTTCAGAGTGTAGCAGGAAGATTGCAGCATGGCTTCACCACTAGGTCTAGGACAGGGATTAAAAACCGACTCCACACTCATTGCTCTGAGGACAAGGCCCTCATAGATGCCTCACTGCCCAGTGGTAGGACCTACCCAGTGCCTGTGAATCCAGCACCTCCTGACATTCACTCAGCCAGCAGGAAATCCGTGATATCTTGACCAGTGTTGCGCCTACTCCAAGTAGACAAGCAGTCATGTGACCGGAATTAGCCTCTGTGTGACGTAGTTGGCAACGTGACAATGAGAGGTAACAGCAGTGTCACGTGAGCCAGCAGTACACGTGACCAGAACTGTCCCCATGACACATGGGCCTACAGCTCAGGGAGACCTCCATCTTTGTCAAGTGGGTCCTCCATCTTTGTCACGTTGGCCAGCAGCAGTTGCTTGAGAACTGTACTCCTCATTCTCTTCCATGCTGGGTGTCACTGCTTGTCATGACAGTCGTCTTCTTTCCTGAGGACAGAACTGGAGCTCACTAAAGGATTGGAAAGGAGGGAATGGAAATACCATCTGTATCAGCCATTTACTTGGCTCCCAGATTGACCTCATTGAAGAAGACATGCCGCAACATGGCCTTACCTGTCTTCATTGTTAGTCTTCCTCTCCTAAAAGACAAACTCTGGGAAGCTGAGCTGTTTGTCTATGAGAGGGTTAAAATGGCTGGAAAGCGGCATTTGGCCACACCAGACTTGAACAGTATGGGGAGTATGGAGAAAGATGCAGTGACCCTAGGGCTGGAGTGTGGCCCCATCTGGTTAGAAGTAATTTCTCAGCCAGAGTTGGGGCGATTTAGGGGGGAAGCCAGACTCTCTCTCTCTCTCTCTCTCTCTCTCTCTCTCTCTCTCTCTCTCTCTCTCTCTCTCTCTCTCTCTCTCTCTCTCTCTCTCTCTCTCTCTCTCTCTCTCTTTTGGAAGCCAGAACTCTTAAATCAGAGACAACAATAACAAAAACAAAGCAGAATGGGTCCAAGGATGTGGTACTGTTCAGGCCCTGCATTCCTAAGCGACTTAAACTGGCCCTGCAGTGCTGGGATACGCCAGGCAATGCTCAGGGGATCATGTGCACCCTAATTTCTTGTCTGGTCCTCCAAACTTGAGTAAGCAAGAATTGGACGATAAAAATAAGTATGGAGCTGGAGAGAAAATACAGAGGATAAAGTGCTCGACTTCCTTATGGTTTAAGCTACTGAATATGGTTAGGATTAACGCCTGAGCACAGAGTCAGGAAAGTCCAGAGCATCACTGGGTGTGGCTCAACACCCACCCTTCCTCCAAATGAAGGAGAACCATAAGAAGTCCTAATTGTAGAGTGTCCTCCAGAAAATTATAGTTTTAAACATATACAATTGAACACACTGGAGATCAAATGGTTCATTTCAGTGGAAGGGAGAATTGAGTGAACCTGGACACTTTCCAGGAGTGTCTGTTCATTATACTTGCTATTACTGAAGTAAATTTGTTTCACAGTTGGAGAAGAATGGCTAAGTGAAGGTGCCCCTTTTATGTAAAATGATGAGAGGATTCTGGGCTCCTTGGAACCTTTTGCTCCTGCCAACTCTAGTCTGTGACCCCTAACTATGGCTCTTTGTACCATCTACTAATGTTTTCCAGACATGGACCTTCAGATGGAAGGGATGAATTTTGCTTCCCTGGTGTGTGCTGTGTTCATGTGGGGGTTTGTGAGTTTCTCCTTGTCCTCCTCATCTCCATTCCCATTAATTAGCTACTGGAGGCTCATCTCTTTTTTACCCTTAAGTGTTTCCAAACCTGGTTGGTGATGATCTTGCACATCACCACAGAAAAAATTGTTAGGGGAGAAGAGAGATGTCCTAATCAAGGTGTGTTCAGGGCAGAACAGTGAAAATCCAATTGCAGACATGTAATGGGAGGCACAAGGAACATCTATGATTTCTTTCTAGATGGTGACTGGGGCTCTTTCTGCTCTTGTCCTGGATTCTCCACACTTGTAGCCATGATGCTCTCCACACAAACCAGGACTGCACTCACTGTGTAAGGGGTGTTGTCTCTGTGCCTGTTCTCCAGTTGCTGAAATGCTTTCCTTGTGCTTCTGTCTGGCTCATCTTCCAGCTGCTTCAGTAGTGACTAGCAAAGCCTCTTCTCGGATCTACCTCTCAATCAGGTCCACTTAGCATTGCACTTAAATGACATTCTCTTTCACTCCGCATAACCCAGTTTTGGCTTCTACTATCACATACACACACACATACATATATCGAGTCAGCATGCCCCAGACTGACCTTACTTGTCTTCTTCATTGTTAGTCTTCCTCTCCTAAAAGACAAATCTTGTGAAGCTCAGCTGTTTATTTCTTTCCCTATGTGAGGTGGCCTGAGCAGAGAATTGAACCATCTTAGAGCCAGCAGACTTTCTGCCTATATTGTGCTCCAACAGTACTGTCCATTTTGTTTCAAGATCCTGTGTACACAAAGTCTACACTTTAAAGATCTGGTGACACAAGGCCACATCAAAGTTCCTGTGCAACCATGTGTAATGTTTGGGTCTCATGTAATATTTGAGGTGAGAAATGTAGAGGATTCAGACAATGAAACAGCGATTAGCAGTCAATATGATCCTATAGAACTTGCCTTTTAGGGTAGCTAAATTGTGCTTAGAGAAACAATATAAATTAATAGAAATTTTAGTCCCTTTCAATCTCTCTTAGGATGTCTATACAGTTATCTGGAGAACATATGCTGTCAAATCAAACCTTATCATAATTACCTCCCCATTTCCTTGTGAACTAAGGTGAGCAGCATATGTGTGATCACACCACATCTTAACATTATCTCCAAATGGAGCCTTCATCTGTGTGCACAGATGTCAATGTGCACATTGAATGACTTTAATCAGACTTTTCTTAAGAGAATCCCCACATTTTCTGTACTTTTTACTTCTGTGGTAATAGAAAAAAGAAGATTGTAGATATAAGACAGAAAATAGGTCAGAGCAGGGAGGAAAATAAAATGCAGCAAACGCTTCTGCAATGTATCACCTCCACTTGAAATATTACTCCATCAAGAAGCTGCTATGTCTAGGCATCCAGGCTGGTAGGCTCTGTAGAGACAGCAATGTGGTGGCTGAGTTAGATTTGACTCAGCCAGAGACCAGGTGTGGGACTAGTTCAATTTCATTGTGAGCTATCAAAAGTATATGCACCTCTTTGGCTCTTTCATCTACAGTTCTATACTTTCCAGCAATTCTGTATCATGCCAGTTGCCAGAGAATGGTCATTTTTAGGTTCTATTATGAAGCAACTTGGGTGGAACTAGAAACTAGAGAATATAATGCTAAGTAAAATTAGAAGGAAAGGGATACAGAATGATCTTCCTCAGACATGTAACTTAAAGATACACAGCAAGGTAGTAGAAAAGGGACAATGGAAATTCAATGGGAAACTGATCAAAACAACTAAATAGGGGGGAGTTCATTGAAAAGGAGAGACTTTGGACTCTGGGTAAGGAGTGCGGCATTGGAATTGTGTATATGGGAAGGTATTGCTAAGAGTTTCTTAAATCACATAATTTCAATCAATTTTTTTCACATCTAATGTTAGACTATTTTATTTTTTCTCTCCCTATCTTTAAAAGTTATAAATAAATTACATAGCAATTAATAAAAAAATGCCAAAACATTCTACTTCTATGGTGAAAGTTTTTTAAAAATAGGAGAAGGTCATATGCTGATCATTTCCAAGCTCTAGACTCAGCCAGATGCTCATTGGTATATCCGGTCATCTGCACTCCCAATTCAAGAAACCTGAAACGCCATCATACCCACCCTCAAGATGCATAAAAAGCAATAGGGAAACTGGAGGATAACTGCAACTGGGGATATGAAGAAAAGACTAGGCAAATCTCCAAAGACATCAAAATGTCTGAGTTACCTAGTGCTTTAGCAACAGAAATCAAGGAGTTGCTAGCCAGTGAAATTAAGCAATCAATAGATGAACAATTCAACTATCTCAAAAATAACTTTTTCAGAATATGAAATTCCATATAAATGGAATTGAATGAAATAAAGAACATGACAGCAACTCTTAGTATGAGAATTATACAGGTGATTCAAGTTTGTATAGACAAACTTGAAGACAAATTACAAGCCAGCAGTGATAAAGAAGTCAAAAAAGAAAGGAGGTACAAAAACAATGGAATAAAATGTAAGGTACCTAATGAACAAAGACAACAGAAACAATCTCCAAATTATAGAAATACCAGAAGGGGAGGATAAAGGAAAGAGTAAGAACAAAATGTGAGCAAGATAATAGAAGAGCTAATAGCAGATAATGGTGAGATAAAAGCAGAGATAATAGTAGAGAACTTTTCTAACTTTCCACTAAACAAGTCTAGGAGGGAAAAAAGTGCCAAACAAAATAAATTCTAACAAAACAACACAAAGACATATAATAAATTGAATGGCAAAAGGAAAAAAAAGCCCAAAGAGAGAAATGAACTCCTTAAAAGAGTAAGGGAGAAGGAAAAACTTATATAGAGTAAGAACATATGAATCAAACCAGATCTCCCATATGAAATGATCCAAACAAGAAAAGAGTGAAATGTCATTCAAATTACTAAATGAAAGGAAATTTCAACCAAGAGTTCACTATCCAGTAACCCTCTTATTTTTGTGGAAGGGAGGGATAAAACATTGCCAGACAAAAAAGAACTTGCAACATTTGTACTAACAAAACTGACTCTAAATGAACTACTCAAAGCCCACTTATATAAACCAAATAACCAACTGTAGCAGCAACAAAACTATGCAATATAATGGTACAACAACTTTTTAGGATAGTTCAAATTTTAGGACATAAGTCTAATTTAGAGAAATTCACAAATGTAAGAATCATACCAAGCACCCTATCAGACCACAATGTCACAGAGAGGGATTGGTTGTAAAAAAGAAAAGTGGCTGAACTCTAACACTTGAAGAATAAACAACATGCTTCTCAATAATAGTTGGATCAAAGAGGAAATCAAGGAAGAAATAGAGGCTAATGATAATGAAAAAAAAAAAAAAACAAATGACCAAAATCTCTAGGACACAGCAAAAGCAGTAATTAGGGGGAAACTCATAGCAATACTAGCCAAAATAGATAAGAAGGAAAAGATAAAATCAACTACCTAACAGCACACCTTAAATAAAGCAGAAAACTAACAACAAAGGAACCCCAAAACATGCAGAAAATAATAACAAAAACCAAAGCAGAAATTAATGTTATAGAAACAACGAAAACAATAGATTTTTGAAAACTAATTCTGGTCAACCAAATTACCTGTTGTCCAGATGATAGAAAAAGAAATTTGTAAAATTAAGCACATGCACTGAGGCAGGTTTGGTTTCTTTATTGTAGTGATCTTGATATTAGGGAAGGAGAAAAGGATCCATTTGTGGATTTAACAAAATAAAAGATCTTTATCCTAGAAAACACACACACACACACACACACACACACACACACACACTTTGTGCATATTTAGGGAACTTTTGATCTACCAAGAACAATAATTTCAAGGCAATGAAGAATATATTTTGAAAAAAAAATATGAGAAAAATCCCGGCATGGAGCCTGGGGTGGCCCCAATGTCGAAGGCTTTCTCCCTTGCTTGGGCAGGCTGGGAACCTTGATAGACCCCCAGCTGCACCCTCTCCTGCCCCCCGGCCTTAGGGCCTCCTGGGGAGGCGACCCAGGCGGCCAGAAAAGGTGGGTTTTGGGTGGACCCTCTGGGAGGGGATCTCAAGTTTTCCCTGCCCTTACCCCTGTGCAGGCTGTGAGGGCTAGGGAGGAGGGCGGGTAGATCCTGGCTTCTGGTTCTCCACCGAATCATAGTTGGATCCTGAGCCTGGCTCTACCCAGCATGGGGCCTGGGATGGCCCCAATGTCGAAGGCTTTCTCCCTTGCTTGGACAGGCTGGGAACCTTGGTAGGCCCCCAGCTGCACCCTCTCCTGCC
>PVKC010037072.1:0-13075 GCA_004027635.1 Crocidura indochinensis
CAAAAAAAAAAGAATTTTCAAATTAAACATTTTTTGCAGAAAGGTTTTAAATTTTATGTTCAGAGAAGTCTAGGAAAAAATTTTGTGAAAACTTTTTTTGTGAAAAGGATTGAAAAAAGCTGATTGTTTAGGAAATATGTATGCAAAATCTAATCTTTGACGTTTTTTACACCCAACATTTACTGTGCCTATGCAAAATAACAACTACTTTTATAACTTCTGATCTGGTATATAACTTCCACAATGAAGTAAGCTATTTTAACTTAAAAAAATCCATCCATCATTTGGATTTCAAAAGAAGCTGCTGTAGTCCAACAGAAGTTGCTTAAATAAGAGAAGTTGCTGTAGCTGTGCAATAGATGGTTCTTATGGTTCTTCTACTTGGCCTTCACGTTCCAGCATATTCCAAATCTAGAGTCCAGTAAAGTGTTTCAAATCCTTTCTTTCTTTTTTTTGGGGGGGGAGGGGGAGTGGGGGAGTCACACTCGACAGCACTCAGGGTTTACTCCCGGCTCTACGCCATTTCTGAACAGGCAAGAATGCCGTAATTTGAACCACCAGCTTCCTGCATGGAAGGCAAACACCTTACCTCTATGCTATCTCGCCGGCCCCTGAAATCCTTTCAAAGCTCCCAGAGGAAAATCTTATTACTCTTGCTTCAGTTTGGAGTCAAATCCAGGGTCTCTTCTATAGGGATTTCTTTGGAGAACCAGCCCCTGATTTGTAACCTGGACCTGTGAACCTCTAGAAATAACGATGAAATAAGAAGCAATCTGCCAACCTAAAATTCTCATTGTGAATCAAGAGAGGAATATATTTGGTAATATTAGCCAAGAAAAGCCTCATACTCAAAAAGCTAAGTTTTAACACTAGAGTGGTCCTTTTTCTTGCTAAGTTTTTAAGCTTGAGCTTAATCATCCTTGCATTTTCTTTTGTTCCTTAGGATGGTAAATGAATACTCTCTAAGGTGACTGTTTACATTTCCTCTTTCTAGGTTGTTATTTTTGTTATTCTTTTGTAATTGAAATTACCGTTTATAGATCATTGGCAATGCTTTTTGTTAAAGTTCCTCATTCAGATTTCACTTACATACACCTTAGAGGGGATAATCTCTTTTTTTATTCCATAATGTTCTTTTCTCTCTTTCATTTTCTAAGTGAATTTTTTTCAATAAATAAAATAAATTAACTTTTTAGATAGCCGATGTGATTTACTTCTTTCTTGAAACACAAAAGAACTTATTAAAAATTATTAGTAGAGAAGAGAAATTTCTGCCACAGAGGCAGGCAGAGGGAAGGTCAGGAAGGTAGGCAGAGGGAGGAAACTGGGGATATTGGTGGTGGGATATGTGCATTGATGAAAGAGATTGGGCATTGTTTGACTGAAACTCAATTATGAACAATGTTGTTACTGTGTATCTCGCAGTGATAAATAAAAGAATTTGTTTAAAAATAAACAAAATAGGGTCCGGAGCAATAGCATAGAGGTAGGGCGTTTGCCTGGCAACTTTTAGAACAGACCTTGGTTCGATCCCTGTATCCCATATGGTCCCTCAAGCCACGAACTATTTCTCATTAATTCTCGCAGCTAGCTGTGCTCTTAATCGACGCACAAGCTGAGTGATTCATCGCTAAGAGTTGAATGTTTTTTGTGTGTATCCATGAGCGATTTCTGAGTGCATATCCAGGAGAACCCCTGAGTGTCATAGGGTGTGGCCTATAAAGTAAACAAAATAAAGAAAACATTTCTTTAGATTTACAGTCCATAAAAACAACCATTGCAAGTACTACATGTTCTACAGTAAAAAGTCCAAGTTTATTTTTATCATATATTTTATAATACTCATATACATGTTCAGTTCTGCTCTCAAAATCTTGAATTGAGTGGCTTTACAATGTTACTCATTTAAGATTTTCCTCATCTTGTTGTTATGTTGAATTCCCAGCAAAGTCAGCACTATAGGATACTTCTATATTATTAATAATAAATGGTTATTAGTGGCTTTTATTAAAATGTAAAATTTTAAAAAGTTGTTAAGCCAGTGGAATTCCAAGTCAAAAAATAAGGTGAGATGATAACAAGTAAATCAAGATGCATAATTAATTCTATACACGCATTCATATGTTCTCTCATTTTGACCTCTATTCAATAATCTAGATCAGTTCCTAAACATTATTTGGTCCAATGTTGCCTTGTTAAAAAATCACTCAGCACTCATATGGAAATCTACATTCTTAAACATGGATTTGAGACATCTAATTCCTACTTCAATGAATCATTCTAGCAACACTGGGGAACAATGTCACCCAATCTGAGCTACATTAGTCTAAATTATACCACAAGTAAGAGAATGATATTGGTGAAGGATAACCTATAAGTGACTGACATTCCCCCAGAATATGAAGTCCAATTTGACAAGATTTAGCTTTGATCATTGTCAAATCATAATTCAAAATGAAGCCCAGAGAATACATATAAAACCAGGAATAGAAAAAATTAATTTACACATACTTAAATGTTGTCCAAATTATTTCTACATATTATTACTACTTATACTCTAAAATAATGAAGAGCTATACATTTTTTCTACATGATTTTGTTTTCATCAATGTCTTCTTTATAGTCTTCAATCATAGGTTTACTGACATATTTCCTAGAACACATTTTTCCTTCCTTGAGAAATTTTTCTTGTTGTCTTCTCTGCCTGAAACTTCCTGACAAATAAGGATGTTGTTGGAATGACTTTTTTCTTTCTTAAGAAATCATCTTCATGAAATTTCAAAAATAAACCTTTAATAATGACTATTTCTAAATGAACACTCAGTCTGTTTTTCATTATAAATTGATCCTTGTTACTTGTTCTCTGCTCTTGCTTTTGTCTATTTGTTCAGATTTATTATTGCCTGATTACTTAGGTGTAAACACTGTAAAGGAAAAGCAAGCAGCAAGAATTCTGTTTCTTCTTAAACTTTCTGTGCACATTGAAGTGAGAAGCCCAGAATTGGTTATAAATAATGAATACATGAATCAAGAAATACCTTGTAAGTAATATTGAAAAAGTCCATTGCTCCAATTTCTTCAATGAAAGTAATGAGACTTCTGTCCAAGTTCTGTCCAAAACAAAACCAGGAATAATTTTATGGTTCTATTAAAATCTACGTATTTAAGCCAGGAAAATTTCAGAGGAACTTTGTTAATCTTTGCTTTATATGTGTCTCAATATCAGCACATCTAAATGCACTGATTGTCATGACTCTGAGAACCTGTTTCCAGTCATGGTGGATAGTACTATTCAAACAATGAGCAACATGGCTCATCAATATCAATTGTGTTTGTCTAGTTCTTTTTCTTTATTCCTAATTTATCTTGGCTCCACCTATCTGCAATAAACTTTTAATTAGCTTTCAGTTTCCAGCTTTTTTCCTCTTTCTGGTTGTTCCCTACAATGGTCTTTAACACAAATGTTTCTAAAGCAAAAGCTGATAAGCTTAAAGCTCTTTGATTTACCATGTTTGCTGTGTCCCATAGGAGTAAGGTCCAAATTCCATAGCCCACTATAAAGACACACTGCAACCAGATCTTGATGCTCCACTCTGGCTTCACTTCTCAAAGCTTTTAATTTTCTCTATACTCAATAACATTATCTAATGCCTTTGTCTGCAGCACTGCTTGCTTTTCTGTGATCTTGCTATCCTCTTTTATGTTCATGCATTTACTTATCTTTCTCTCAATGTTAAAACTATTTCTTTTCTAACTTATGACAACATCTATTTGTCTGTTAAGATATGACTCAAGCAACAGGACTTTCAAAAGTTTTTGATCCTTTATGGAGAAACAAACTCTGTGTAAAGAAGGTAGGTGCTATTTCTGAGATATTCTGTTACTACAAGTATTGTTTAAGAAATCATGCTTAAAATACTAAAGAGATACCTTAGTCATTTGGAAATTCCAGTTCCTTCATTTTATTAGTTTCTGGATATTTTAAATCTAGTAAATTATCTCATATTTGCAAAGCAGAACCAAAAATATGAACTGGACACAAAGAAAAAAATTAATTTCTCCTTTAAGATATTGGACAACAAAAATATAGATAAGCACTTTATTGTTCACATTTTAAAAGCTTACAAAATATAACAGTGATATAAGTTAAATAATAAGTGAAATAAATAGTGAAATATCTGGATTCCAGGAAAAGCAATAACTTCAAATGATGGCTTCAGTTGTAAATGAGACCCTACTCGTGGCTTTTAACACCTTAAAAGGGGGATTAGCAATTTTGTTTTGTTTTTTTCTTGAGGCTACACTTGGTGATACTACAGGGTTACTTCTGCCCTATACTCAGGAATCACTCTGGTGGTGCTGTGGGGACCATATGGAATCCTAGAGCTCAAACTTGCATCAGCCATGTGTAAGGCAAGTACCTACCTGCTGTACTATCTTTCAGGTGCTGAGTTTAATGATTTTAAAGAATGTAAGATGAAGTCTTACATTTAGAAAAGGTAGGAAGATGAAATTAAATCCTCTGTACAAGATGAATAAATAGTATAAAGGTAAAATTTTAAAAAAGCTTCCTTACAGAAATTTAGCATTAAAGTCACCATCAGAGAGACTGTGGTTAAAGAAGGCAAAGTTGGGAGAATGAGCCTGGGCCCAGGTCTGCCAGATACTTAAGGATACTGATAGAAGGAATATCTCATCTGGTACAGTATTCCATTTGGTCCAGAGTATCCCATTTGTTTCATGAGTGCAGCAAGAGTGGGAAAATGCTACTTGAATGGAGACCCATGACAAGAAATTAATATAAAATAGTTGTATAGAGATACTACAGGTTTAGGGATATAACTCTGGAACCAGGGGAACATGTATTGTATGTGCAATGACCTGTGTGCATTCCCTGTGATCATATGACCTACCAAAGTACCTCCATATCTATCCTTGACACTCAGAGCATTGCTGGGTATGGCCTGAGAAGCCTCAAATAATGGCCCAAATAGCAGCATCACCTTGCATAAGCACTGAATCATCCATCTCAAATAGCTAAGTGTAACTAGGGCTGTTGAGCACTGTGTAGGAGTCCCTCCCATAATAAATAAAATAATATTCAGTAAATAGTAATTTACTATATAACAAGTAAGCTGATTTTTAAAAACTGGGTATAAAGGGAAAGGAGCTCAAATCCAGACCCCACTGGATCCAAGTAATGGTATAGTAGAAGAATTTACTAGGAGATTGATGGCTTAGGTGGCAGGAAAGCAAAATAATTCGAAAGAAAAAACACACTGTTTGGGTGGACACAGTGAAGACCTGTAAAGAGTTTACCCAGTATTTGGAGGGAGAGTGTCTTTATTGTATGTCTCTGGTATGTTTAAAAGGGAAGGCATATATTTTTTATAGATTGATTCTGGGAAGTGGAAGTGGGTACACAGGAAATGAATAGCAAATTCTGGGAAGGGAGTGTGTTGTAATATAAAAAATTCTGAGTCTATCATGTGAAAGAAAAGAAATGTATATCAAATAATTTGAGCTTATCCCAGGAAAAGAGTAAGGATGCATTTCTAGGAATTTGAGTGGTAAAAGATGCAGAAAATCTCTTGTTGGGCCCACTAACTCTGTGGGGCGGGGATGTCTAAGTTAGTTCTAGGAACTCAGATGGAGTAATAGTGGGGCCTCTTGAATCTCCTGGGCTCAGCTGATTGTGTTAACCAGGACAGTCTCAGTCTATCAGGAATTTTAGATATGGGAATTAAAGTAGGCATCATGTTTTAGATTATTTATGCTAAACCACTTCATTTCTGCCCTAATAAATATTGAGCCTCAATAAAATGTTTTGAAAGGAAAAAAGAGCAAAACTGCATCTTCTGTAGATACATCCTAAGGAAAAGGAGGCAAAGACAGGAGAATGGGCCTGGGCACAGGCCTGTCAGATACATGAGGATACTGATGGAAGGAATATCTCATCTGGTCCAGTATTCTAGTTCGTCCAGAGTATCCTATTTGTTTCATGAGTGCAGCAAGAGTGGAAAAGGTTGCATTTCTGTAGGTTATTACCACTTGGGACTTGACTTGCTCTAAATGAGAAAAAATTAAACAGGATCCAAAGAGGATGAGAAAGATTGTATCTAGAAATCTCGGAAAACAAAGGAGCCAAGACAGTCACTGGAGATGGGAAAATTCATTTGTAATGTAGTCACTAAATTTGAAATTGCATCATGGAGTAAAGAAGTATATTAGACATAGCCAAAGAGAAAATCAGTGGACTAAAAGATAATGTTTAGTTCTAATACACTTAAGAATAATTTCAGAAGGGTCAATAAAATAGAGCATTTGAGGAAAATAACATTCAAAGAGATACTGCATAAGCATGATCCAGAGTTAGAAAAGAAATCAGAAACCAAAGACAAGTTATCTAAGCAAAAGAAGTAGTGACTGTTTGATTGCAGACTTAATGAAAAGATGAAAACATTATCATATCTTCTAAGTTCTGAGGCAAAATAACCACTCATTAAAGAACTCAAACCCAATAAAATTATCATTCAACAATGACAGCAACATAAAGACTTTTTGAATAAGCATTGTTATTTATTACTCACAGACAGACAACAACAGTCACTACAAACTGTATTTCAGAACAAGGGAGATGGTTTTCAGAAAAGAGGACTGGAATGCAGATACAATAAACTTATGTCAAGTATGCATGCTAAAAATTTAATGTTGAACTTTAAAACAATAGATGTCAAATGTTTCACTTTTCCAGTGCTTCTGTAAACATTTCTAGAGGGAGGATGGAATGTGTGAAGCAGCATAAATATATCTGGGCTGAATTTCCAGATGTGACACTTTATTCAATTACTTATTTCTTTAAAAAACAAAAAGGTTATTCTAGGTATTGAATTGTCCAAAGACCTTGTATAATGTGATTTTATTATCTGAAATAATTAATTAAACAAAGATTAACCTTTTTTTTTAAAAAAAATAATACCTTAGAATCACAGATACTCAATTGTAAATACATAGGGTTATCTAGTCCAAATTTCTCTTGACATTGTAAATAACCATGAGTTATCTAGTCTAAATTTCTCTCGATATCTTAAGCTCCTCATTAGTTAGTTTCAATTGCATTTCAATTGAGTATTTATTTGGCGTAGATCAAATTTCAATTTTATCCTCAATCTAGTCCTAATTGTTAGTTTTCAGAGAATGGAAGGATGGAGGTGAGAAAATTGTCATGAGGCCTTTTCCCAAATAAAATAAATTTTCATCTGAAAATTAAATTAGATATATTTGGTTAGCAGATTAGAGTATATGTTGGTAAAGTCATATTATAGTATAATAAATTATTTTCACATTTATACGACTTCATTTTAACCAAATACAATTTATTAATACTGTGATTAACTTTAATAACTGGTGTGTGGATGGATGATAAATGTCAGCCCTTGAAAACCTAAAGGAATCAAAGCCCTAAGAATTCATTCTATCATCTGTATTCCAATGTCTTCTGACAAAGTCGGTAGAGCCTGCAGAAAAGTATTTACATTGCAGTATGAGAGGGAAAATCTTCCTTCTTCAGATGCTCAGAGATCAAGATATAGCACAAGGGAGTTTTTATAGTGAACAGAAATTTAGAAATAGTCAGCAAATGAAAAGTCATAAAGGCTTTTTTAAATGTTGCATAAAGCACATATTTTGCATAAAGATTTTTTTCAAATATGAACTTTTATCCACATGAGAAGAAGAGATCCCAAGGACTAACCAAAATTTTCTGATTTGCACAATTTCAATTGGTTATACTCAAAATATAAGTGCTTTATATCTTCTTTTTGGGAGGGGGTTGGGTCACACCCGGCAGTGCTCAGGGGTTACTCCTGGCTCCATGCTCAGAAATTGGTCCTGGCAGGCATGGGGGACCATATGGGGCACCGGGATTCAAGCCGATGACCTTTTGAACGCCTTACCTCCATGCTATCTCCCGGGCTGCTTTATATCTTCTTAAACCAATTAGGATCTTTATTTTTTAATAATTCTCACAAGTGAAGAGGAATAAGAATTTAACATCTGATACTGTATCCTATAATATCAGAGTCATTTGGTCTGATATTTATGAAATATATAGTTGATTAAACACAACTGATGGACAATAATAGGGTCTTGATTTACTATTTTTCTTTGATTGTTAAAAAAAATTCCAATAGCCAGGCTCTGGAAACAACCAAGATGCCCTCCAACAGTCAAATGACTAAAGAAACTGTGGTATATATACACAATGGAACATTATTCAGTTGTCAGGAGAGATAAAGTCATGAAATTTTCCTACACATGGATGTACATGGAATCTACCATGCTGAGTGAAATAAGTCAGAGGGAGAGATGCAGAATAGTCTCACTCATCTATGGGTTTTAAGAAAAATGAAAGTCATTTTTGCAACAATCCTCAGAGACAATGAGAGGAGGGCTGGAACTTCCAGTTCACTTCATGAAGCTCACCACAAAGAGTGGTGAGTGCAGTTATAGAAATAACTACACAGAGAACTACCCTTATCATGTAAATGAATGAGGGAACTGGAAAGCCTGTCTGGAGTACAGGTGGGGGTGGGGTGGGATGGAATGAGATTTGGGACATTGGCGGTGGAAATATTGCACTGGTGAAGGGGGTGTTCTTTACAAAACTGAAACTTAATCACAATCATATATGTAATCTAGATGTTTAAATAAAGTAAAAAAAAAAAAAAAAGAGAATCCTCAATTAAAAAAAATTCCTTCCAAGTCCAATTGAGTTGCTTCTTACTCATAGCTGTAACAGAAAGTTAAAGGTGACAGAAAAATAGCTTAATGAGTACATAGAAATTTTGATCCCTAACATCACTTGGTCCTTATAGCACAGACAATAGAAACCTCTGTGCCTTGAAGAAGAGGTAGCCACTGATCATGACCTGTTTTGGTTAAAAAAACAAAAATTAAAAACAAATAAAAACCATCAGGGATCTTTTAAGATATTTGGCAAACTAGAAGGATGGTGACATATAAAGTTACATTTTTGAAATGCTGTGAAATTTCATTTCAGGTGTCATGTCTACATCTTTTCACAATCAGTAAATTAGTTTTTGAAAACTCAAAAAACTAAATCCTTCATTGTTACCTGTTGTAGTATATCAATATATTACCTTGCACTACCAGGAAACATCAGAATTATGTGGACCTGGTCTAAACCTCATAAGTCAGAAGTTTGGGTACAAATTTCAGCCCTTGAACCTGTTTAACTATGGGAAAAGCCATGCTCTGTGTCTAACTTTCTGTTTTAAAGGATAATAACACACAAAGTTTTAAAGGAGTTTGCATACCTGTGCATAAAAATCCAACATGTGTACAACATATGTATGTATATGTGCTAGTAATTTGTATGCACATTTAATTATATCACTATAGATATATTTATTATTCATATCTATATTAATATATGTAAACAGGTCATTGTTGATCATTGTAGGCAAAGATATAGTTATGGGTTGAATTATGATTCTCAAAATTGATAACCTTTAGTCCTTATAAAAAAGAAATATATAGAATATAGAAAACATATAATAGATAATATGTGTATAATTTTATATATTATATAATACATATTATATGTTATGTATTATATGTAATATGTAATATATAATATGTTACTCCTGGCTCTGCACTCAGAAATTACTCCTGGCTTGGGGGGAGCATATGGGATGCCAGGGGATCCAACCGCAGTCCATCTTAAGCAACTGCCTTACAACTTGCACCACTGCTCCAGCATGAAAAGATCATTTCTTGCAAGACAGAGCAAAAAAAGCAAAGTGAGATTCCTATTTTAGAACTATTTCTTATTTTGATCATTGTCTTTGGGGCTTTTACCACCATATCAGAGATAGAAAGGAATTTTCAATCTCATTATTTCAGCCATTCTCAAAAGAATTTTTTCCTGTTGGCAAAGAGACATGAAAAACCTGTCTTTGATGTTTTCCCATAGATCTGTTCTTTCCTTCAGTCTTACTCTCTTCTGGGAAGCAGTCTGAGAGCCTTTTATTCATTGCATCATTTTTCAAACGCAGAAGAAATGTCACTACATTTTTCAAGAATGTAGGAGGGGAGAATAGGCTCCTTTTCCTAAGAGATGATATTAATACATATGGAGAATGATATCAATTTTATTTTTGCAGGTGAGGGGAGTTTTTCCAGCTATTGAAAACCTATGCCATGACTAATATGACATCATTTGGTCCCTCACAAAGTCAGTTCTCCTATCAACTTAGGGAGAGACAGCTGTGAGAGAAGAAAACTCTTTACAACCATTAATTGTTCTCGAAACTATCTACCATGAAGAGGGTTGGAAGTCAGTCTTTAAGACCCATTATCTCTGAGATTTCTCATTATGAAAATAGCCAAAGACTTTAAATGAAAGAAGCAGGCAGGATTTAGTAATTTATTTTAGAAGATTTGTTTAATGCATACATGTAACAGCTGACAGAACTCTTGAGGAATCTGATTTATACCAGCCACTGCCAATATGAGCTCCAAACTAAGATCCATCTCAAAAAGACCTGGAAAGACAGTAATAATGCAAAATCAAGAGAGTTCATTCCAGCATGCTGGAGATACACCACTTGAAGGTAGTGATTACAAAGGAATTTCAAGCCCTTTTATAAGGTTCCTTGGGCGCCACGCTAGGGGTAAACTATAGGTTCTTAGTGCATATTGCGTCAACCAGGTTTAAACTGGTTGACTGGAGTAATGGAGGCAGAACTTGAACACCCAGCGACCTTCGGGTGCAGTTGAATAAGATTTATTACCCGGATTCCATTTGGGTACATGCAGGTTCCTAGATGTGGTTAGATTCCTTAATTTATCCAATCGTCCTGGTACATGACCTTGAAGTTCCTGGAACTGACTCTTTCTGGACCTTTTTCCTGTCCTCTGTACTTTAAGCCTGAAACAAATCGAGGTTACAGAATCGAAACAGGAGCAGTAAATTCTAAACTTACATTCTAATATTCAAACTTACATCCAACATGGGATCCTAACATCCATCATGGCAGCCAATGATATATTGTAGAAAGTCTCTTCCCTAAGGATCTCAATAAGTTCACATTTTCTTCCTCATATTCTCAAATGTTCTATTGCAGTAACATTGGATTATGTACCTAAATTGGTATCAAGTATAGAATATTATAGTTTGGTATATGAATACAATTCTTTGTGTCCTTTACTAAATTTTTGGCTTCCATTCACCTCCATATGATTGGCTTCCATACACCTCCATATAATTGATATCTTATCCTTTTACTGATTGGCCAACTCCCATTCCCCTTTCAATTTATATAAAAGAATAATGTTACTTCCCTTCCACCCATATGAGTCATAGTCAAAGAATGAATGTAATCATAATTTGGAAGAAATAAAAGGAAACTTCTGTTTATAAGCAAATGATTGGGGACGCCCCAGGATGTCTAAAGGCTAGATGGCACCATGGACATCAGACTCAACGTGCTGTGATACACCTTTTTCTGAAGAGACTTTTTTTGTCTTTTCCTTTAAAAGTCAGGCAGCTCTGCCTGTTTAGGAATCCTCTGTAATGCTTCTTATTCTTCCACGGTGGTCTTCAACCCTAGCTGAGGCCTCCATCTCACTTAGCGGCTGCTCAACAGGGAGTGAGTTGGGAAATGAGACACAGACTTGACCATGCCACAGCTCTAGTAAAAGGAAGAAGGAGGAAATCAAAGGCCCAGAGTACCTACATTAGCTATGCTCCCCTACCCAGGTCACCAGGGATAAGTGACAATGGGCTGGAATCGCACCATTTCCTGGTGTCTGAGGGAGACTAGAAAGGCAGGGTCAGAGGGGCCTTGTAAGTGCTTTCTCATGCCTCTCAAATTTCCCTAATGATCCATTTTCCTCACACACACTTGGTATTTTAGGGCAGGAATGTCTTCTCATGCATATTTTTACAAAGAGGTGTGATAGCTCAAATTTCACTTTTCCCTTTTTGCTTAAAGTTCACCTGGACTCTGGACAGGTCTAGTCTTGCTGTTTCTTCATGAGCAACAGGCAGCTTAGGTTTCCCACTTACTGCAAGAATTTGAGCCTTGGATTTTAGCCTGGAAGGAGGAGACAAGGTTTTGGCTGGAGAATAAGTGACTGAGCTGGGTTCACTGGCCCAAGGACAGGGGTATATTCTCAGAAAGCCAAACAAGGACAAATTGAAAAGAAGGGGAACAATTTTAGAAGTGAGAGTAGATGAAGATGATTTCAGATAGTCACTGCTACGAAGTTCACAATATCAATGCAATTCAAATAACTCCAGTGTAGTGACTGCAAATGGTTCTTCACAGACTCCAGTTACCCTGTCTACACTTGTTAGGTTAAGGCACATGCAGATTATTCACACAATCCACTCAGCACATCATGCCAATAGGAAATCATGCCAAATGATGTTTCTAGAGGCCAGAGAAAGACCATGATGTGGAACTGGAGCAATAGTATAGTGAGCAGAGTGTTGTCATGCATGCAGTTGACCTGGTTTGACCCCTTGAACCTGCCAGGAATAATTTCTGAGTGCAGAGCCAGGAGTAACCTCTGTGCACACAAGATGGAGGGAGGGAAGAGAGACCTTGATGGGCAGCTGTCTTTTGAAATAAGTGTCCTCTGTAACATCAGAGGGCAGTGAGATGTCAAACAGGACAGAAGGTCTCTACTTGTATACTGAGTGCCCTGCATGTACTTTTGAAAGAGTCATTGGAGGGTAAACATTACATAAACAGAGTGATACAGCTCTTAGGGATATGAAGGAAGGCCCCAAAATTTTGTTCTTCAAGAAGGCCCTCATAGGATCACTTTAAGATATGAATAAATTCTAGGAAGTCATGATTCCAAACATTATGCTCAGTCTCTGTTGTCAGAATTGGACCTCTGTGTTAGGAAATCTTGATTTTTGTAAGAGAGCTGGACTATTGCTTAGGGTAGGGTTTTCCTTAATGGTTTCCAGGTAAGTTCTACCAGTCACTGTCATCAAAGTCAGTTTTCTGAAGTTAGTGCTCTTATTCTTCAAATT
>PVKC010037073.1:0-13057 GCA_004027635.1 Crocidura indochinensis
AAACACATTTGAACAATCAGAGCAAAGACTAACATCAAAGGTTGGAAGACAATTCTTCAAGCCATAATCTCCTTCAGTAAGGCTTGGTGGACAAATTAGTATCATACAATAGAGGCTTCAGGCTCAAAAAGGTTATAGGAGATAACTAAGGTAATTTCTAAATTATTTTAGACAAGAGATATGTACACTACAAAGAACTCACACTGTTAAATATGTTATCTTAATTAATGTCCAGAAAAATACTTCAAACAACTGCTAACATACTTGAAGAAAGACATCATTAGCAATACAATAGCAGTAGTAGGCTTAAGCATTGCTCTGTCACCTCTGATAACTAAATTAAATGAAAGCTCAGTAAGGAAATACTGGCTTTGAAAGAATAGCAGGGCTTAGTAGATATATAGGGCACTTATCCACCAAAAGTCAAAGACACATTTTTCTGTAGTGCACATGGGATATTCTCCAGAATTGACCATGTGGTAAAAAAATGTGCCTCCACAAAATCAAGAGGATAAAATCATACCAACAAACTTTTCAGACTATGAAACACTGAAAGTCAATGCTAATCACAAACAAAAACAGAAAAATAAATAAGACACCTGGAAACTAAATAGCTTACCCTGAACAACCAGTGGATTAAAGATCAGTCAAAGAGGAAATAAAAAGACTCCTGAAAACAAAATAGATGAGGGTACAAGCTACCAGAACTTGTGGGACACAGCAAAAACATGTAAGAGGAAAGTTTATAGTTTTGCAAGCATTCATCAGAAAGGAAGAAAGTGTCCTCATTTAAGAAACACAATTTAAGAAACTGGAAATGACCAGTAAAAGAACCCCAAAGCAGGCAGTAGGAAGAAAATAACAGCACTTAAAGTAGAAACTAATGAGTAGAAATCCCATAAAATAATCCAAAGGATCATGAATCCAAGAGTTGATTCTTTGAAAAAAACTAAATACAATTGATAAACATCTAGCAAGACTCCAAGAATTATGAAGAGAACCCAAATAAACCAGATCATAAATGAAAAGGGTGAATCAAAACAGATAACATAGAAATTCAAAGAATCATCAGATTATTTTTTTGAGAATTTCTATGCTACAAATGAGAGAAACAAGATGAAATGCATAAATTCTTGGACTCATATAATCTCCCATGGCTGAGGACTCATATAATCTCCCAAGGTTGAGGACTCATATAATCTCCCAAAGCTGGACTAGACAGCATTCCCACCTGCTCCCTAGAGTCCCTTTCTCCCCAAATTCATATTAGCCGTGGTTGTTCTTGTTCTTTGTGATGTGCACCTCTCTCTCTAGCATGAAATGATATCTCATTATTGTTTTATATGCATCTTTCTGATAATTACTGATGTAGAACATTTTTTCATGTGCCTTTTGGCCATGAATAATTCTTCTTTGAGAAGTGACTGTTCATTTCTTCTTTCCATTTTTTGATGGAGAGTAGATCTTATTATTATTATTATTATTATTATTATTATTATTATTATTATTATTTGGTTTTTGGGCCACACCCGGTGATGCTCAGGGGTTACTCCTGGCTATGTGCTCAGAAGTTGCTCCTGGCAGGCACGGGGGATCATATGGGGAACCGGGGGATCGAACCGCGGTCCGTCCTAGGTTAACGCAGGCAAGGCAGGCACCTTACCTCCAGCGCCACCACCCAGCCCCTAGATGTTATTTTTTTGTTAAGTTGTGTCAGTATCATATGTATATTCACTAGTATATCTTAGATAATATCTCCTTTTTATTTCTAATTAGGTTTATTAATTAATTCTCTGAGTTTCTATGAGTGGTTTATCAATCTTGTTAATTTTTCTTTTTTAATTTTAATTTTATTTTTATTTATTTTATTTTTATTTTTATTCTTTTATTTAATTATCTTTATCTTTTTTAATTTTTCAAAGAATCAACTCTTGTTTTTACTTATCTTTCAGATTGCTTTTTGGATTTTCCATTTATTGATTTCTGCTAAAACTTTATTTTTTCCTTCTGCCTTCTATTTTTGTTCATTTTGTTGATCACGTTCCAATTTTATAAGGTTTGTCATTAAGTTATTTATGCTTGTCCCTTCCTCCTTCCTGATGAATGCTAACAAAGCTATAAATTTTTTTCATAGTACTGCTTTAGCTATGTCCCACAGATTCTGATAATTTGTGTCTTTGTTCTTGTTTATTTCCAGTGATCTTTTGATTTTCTTTTTGACTTTTGTGTCTGACCCACTGTTTGTTCAGCAGTGAGCTGTTTAATTTCCAGGTGTTAAAATTTTTCTTTTATGCTTGTTATTCACTTCTAATTTCAGTGCATTGTGATCTTAGAAGGTAGTATGTACAATTTATATACTCTTTACTTTATATAGGTATGGTTTTTTGTTTCTTTATTAATTTTTTTAACAATTTTTTTAGGTTTGTCAGGCCACACCCGTTTGATGCTCAGGGATTACTCCTGGCTAAACGCTCAGAAATTGCCCCTGGCTTGGGGGGACCATATGGGACCCTGGGGGATCGAACCACTGTCCTTCCTTTGCTAGTGCTTGCAAGGCAGACACCTTACCTCTAGCGCCACCTCACTGACCCCTATATTTTAACAATTTTTTCAATTTTTTTATTTTTAATTATGAGAACAAAGATGAAAAGAAAGAGGACAAGGTAAAGTTACAGTGGAAGGAAGAACAATCACCATAAACAGAATTCTCAGTAGTCCCATTGCTGATATCTTAACTTTGAACTTTCAGCCAAAGTGCATTAAGGAAAATAAAACAGAACTCATGTACAATTACTTTGTCCCTCAAGCCACAGATTGTAGTACATAATATTTCTTAGCAGCACACAAAGCAATCTAAAGATAAAACTTATGTAACTCCTTAAACATTGAAGGCAAAGTACTTTTTTACATTTCCATGCACATGCATATTAGTTTAAGCTAACCTCAAAAGTTTAATTGGGTTGTTTTTCTTAAGGTTTAGAGTCAAAGGAGCACAGTAAAAACGGTATTAGAGTGGCAATTATTGTTTGCATAGGCCCACCAAAATATGAGAGACATGGAAAGGAAAAGCCTTGGCCTAAATAAAAGGAGACCCTACCCCTGAAGTTTCCTGGTATAAGACCAACTCTTGGCTCAGGCAAACTAGTTTGTCCGATTCAGATCATTGTCTGTAGTGCCAATACACTTTTATTTTTCTCAAAGTCTCTGTTGTTGGTATCATGTATTAAAGATCCTGGAATCTGCATATCCTATATTGCAGTCAGGATGGTGCAGAGCGTCCTCTCATTTCTCCTCACAATTAAAGGGCAATGCAGAGAACCCTGTCCTGTAAACAGGTCGCTGTTGTTGTTAAGTCTTTTAGTGTTAAGGAAAGTCTCTTTTGAGTGGATTGATGTCAGAGCCATGGTAGGGTCTTCCCTGGTAGAGGATTGCTTCCAGGTGTTGTTATAAAGAGCTTGGATGTTTCATAGTTAACTTCCCTGGTTCAGGGGTTAATGGAGGATGCCCATTCTTCTGAGGTCTGTGCCAGGTCATTTTATCAATGTTCAGGGTGTAAGGCCCCACTACACTATGAGATTTGTGTATTCCAATCTCTATTAGATAAGAACTTGTTTGTATGTATAGTATTTTCCCATTTTAATGTGCCTATGCAAAAAAGGAACAATGCCATGTGGTGTTATCAGGCCATATGGAGAACATAAGAACAATCCAACAATCCCCATGACATGGTTCAATCATAAGCATTAAACTGAGGGATTCTTTCACCAAAATTTCTTATCACAAAGAGAAGACAAGATAAAAGTGGGTAGAATCATCACAGTAAAAGAATATTTAGAAAGAGTTATAGCTGTTAAAGAAAATACACATAAAATATTCAAAAGACATATGTGTCCCATTTTATGTCTTTTGAAATAGTTGGGGGTTGTTAAATCCAATGCACTACTTTGGTCTGTAGTACTGAAGTTAAAAAGGGTAAATGTGAGGTACTGATGGTTGGGGGTGAGAGAGTTAAGGAGTAATAATGAGCTTTGTAGGGGTGCACGAAAGGGCAGAATCTGTTGGGGCAGGAGGTCAGTCTTTGTGCCTAACAAATTAAAGAACTGAGGATAAAGAGGGTTAATTAAGGGGAAGATAACGAATCCGGATTGGGAGAACAGGGAGTAGAAAGGGCTCTGGTGTGGAGGAGGGGAAATATATAAAAGGGTTTATATACATTGCATAGATGAATTGTTTATGGATTAGGCTTGGCAGTCAGAGAGGACCACTGTATAGGAAGTCACGTCTCATATACACTGATTTTAGAGATCTATTTGATACTTATCCTTCAAATCTAGGGAATTCCATTTTTTTCCTATAAGCAGTCAAGAATTAAGAATATTTTTGGGTCTTGTTAAAAAGTATATATGTCACGCGGGCACACTTTTGAAAAGAAGAGAACTTCTGAATGGGGTCCATTCTGTCGTGGGGGTATCTCAGTCCCTTGGACTAAGTGGTCAGCCCAGGGGGGCCTATGGATAGCTGTCCTGCCCAGAGCCCCCAACATATCAGCTGAAGAGCAACAGAAAAACTAGCATGTGGAGTCTTCTGGGTGCTTCCCCTGCCTCTGTAGTTTGTGGATGCATAGGGGAGAATTTCTCTTCCCCATCCTCCCCCCAGGGCCCGATTTACAAGGTGTGACCCTGAAGACCCATCTGGCATGGGGGGATCTCAGTACCCTGGACTAAGTGGCCAGCCCAGGGAGCTATATAGGTATGTTTTTTTTTTGGCTAGTGTGTGGTCTATTTGGGAGAATAGTCCATGTACAATCCCCTCTATTGCACCTCAGTGCTAGTATATTCTTGTTACATTTCAGCCTGGTTGACCATTCAAGTGGTGACAAGGCAGTGTTGAAGTTTCCCACTATTATTCTGCTGTTATTGATATCTTCCTTCAAGTTTGTCAGCAGTTGTTTTAAATATTTTGCTTGCCCATTATTTGGTGACTATATGTTTAGGAGTGTGATTTTTTCCTGTTGTATATATCCCTTAATTATTAGAAAATGTCCACCCTTGTCCCTTATAACATTTTTTTTGGTTTTTGGGTCATACCTGGCTGTGCTCAGGAGTTATTCCTGGCTCCATGCTCAGAAATTGCTCCTGGCAGGCATGGGGGACCATATATGGCACCGAGATTCGAATCTATGACCTTTTGCATGAAAGGCAAATGCCTTACCTCCATGCTATCTCCCGGGTCCCCCTTATAACATTTTTATGTCTGAGGTCTATGTCATCTGAAATTAATTTGGCCACTCCAACCTTTTTAAAGGAGGGTTTTCATGAATTATTGTTTTCCAACCTTTGAGTTTGAGTTTGTGCTTATTCTGGCAATTCAGATGTGTTTCTTGTAGGCAGTAAAACATTAGATTCAGCTTTATGGTCCATTTTTATCACTCTCTGTCTCTTAACAGGTGCATTTAGTCCACTGACATTGAGAGACAAACGATTGTCATGGGATTTAGTGTCATGTTCTAGTAGGAGTTTGATGTGTCATGTGGTCTGTCTAATCTTAACATAGATCTTTCTGCTCATCCTTTAAGGCTGGGTTTGAGTGTTCTAAGCTGTTTTTTTTTTATCTGTGAAGCTGTTTATCCTTTCTTCAAATCTGAATGTAAGTGTGGCTGGATGAAGTACTCTTGGTGATGCATTCGTTTCATTGAGTTTGTCATTATATCCCTCTACTTGAGGATTTCTTGTGACAAATGTGCTCTTTTGAGTGTAATTTCTCTTTTTGATCTTGCTGCTTTCAGTATTCCATCCCTATCTAAGGGTTTTGTCATTGTGACTCGGATGTGTCTTGGGGTAATTTTCTTTGGATTTCTTTTGGCTGGTAGAATTTCGTTTCATGCACTCCTTCACTTTGTGAGTGTTCTTAAATGATATCCTTGATTGTTGATACTTCATGAGTATTTTCTTCTTGTATTTCTGGGACCCCAATGATTCTTACGTTATTTCTGTTTAGTTTATCAAAGAGCTCTATTTTTGTAAGTTCACATTCTTTGAGGACTTTCTCCATTGCTTGATTGATTGTTTTGAGACTCTTTTACAACTCTTCTGTAGTATAGAGTTGTTAAGCATCTCATCTTCCAGCTCTCTGATTTTACTTCAGCCATTTTTACTCTCTTGGTTATGTTTTTTAATGAGACTTTTCATCTTGCTTACCATGTTTTTTATCCCTGTTATTTCCGTTTGTAGTTTTATTTCTACCCTCAGATTTCTTGATTCTTATTTGTGACACATTCAATTCTTTCTATGCTTTCTTTGAGTTCTGTGAACATCTTCCATACTTCTTCTCTAAAGTCCTTATCTGAGAGGGTAAATAGGTGATTGGTATTTTTTGTGTCATCGAAGCTACCACTTTCACTCTCTAAGCATGGTGGGGTCATGCGTTGTTTTCCCATAGTCATGGTTGTAGTGTGATGTTTACTATGTCCTGTGCAGGCATTCCATGAGTAGGAGGAATATGTGGCTGCAGAGCAATGCAGAGCACTCCACCAGTTCTTGGTCTTTGATTTAGATTCTGTTTCTTATCTGGCTAATGTAACTGCTAATGTAACTTCTGGGTTCTAAAGCTTCAGTCTCTGCCTCTGTGCCCTTGTTGTTTCTGATGAGGGCTCAGCTCTGAATTCCTATTTCACTGTGTACATTGTTATAGTTTTTAGTCACTCATCTATTTTCATATACTTGGGTTGTTTCCAGATTCTGTCTATTCTGAATATTGCTATTATAAAAATGAAGATATATAGAGCTTTTCTACATTGTGCTTATGGACTCCTATGGTATATTTCTAGTAGTGATTATTGCTAGGTATATGGAAGCTCAATTTCTAGGTGTTTTTCCAGGAATATTCATATTGTTTTCCCCGAAAGGCTGGGCCAGTCTACATTTACATTCGAAAAGGGCGAATGAAAATCCCTTTTCACCTCATCCATTTCAGAACTGGATGTCCTTTGTTTTGTGTGCCATTGTCTGTGGTTGAGAACACATCTAATTATTGTTTTGATTTGCATCTCCTTGATGATTAATGGTATGGAGAAATTTTCATGTGTCTTTTGGCCACCTTATTTTCTTCTTCCAGAATGTGTCTACTTCTTCCCATTTTTTAATTGGGTTAGAGTTTTTTACTTACTGATCTTTACTGGTGCCTTGTATGTCTTGGATATTAACCCTGTATCAGATGGGTATTGGGTGAATAGCTTCTCTCTTTATGTGGGAAGTCTTGTATCCTAGTAACAGTTTCCTTTGAAGTGCATAAACTTCTTCAGTTAATGTAGTCCCATATTTTTTCTTTATTTAAGCACCAGGATTACATACATGATATTAGTTGGGTTTCAGTCATAAAAAGAATACTCCCCTCCACCAGTGCAACCTTCCCACCACCAATGCCCCCCATCTTCTTCCTTTCCATATTGTTTTTCTTTCTTCCCATAGTTTTTAAATCTTTGCTTCCACTTGCTTGTCCAGTGGTATTTTAGCCTTAAAGATACCTTTAGTTTTAATGTCATGGAATGCTCTTTCTATATTTTGATCTTATGCTTTCAAGTTTGATATCAAGGTCTTTAACTCATTTTTATTTGACTCTTGCCCATGGCATTAAAAAGTGGTATTTTTTCACATAGTTGACCAGTTTTCCTGACACCACTTTTTGAAGTGGCATTTTTTTTGCTCCACGTTGTATTTCTTGCCCCTTTATTAAAGATAAATTGATCATATAGCTGAGTGTCAGTCTTAGAATATCCAAGTTTATTTCACTGATCTAAGGGGTCTGTCTTTATTTCAGTATCATGCTGTTTTAATGACTACTGCTTTATAACACAGTTTGAATTTGGGGAAGTGATGTCCATCATCTTTATGAATATTTTTATTCCATATGAATTTAAGTGTTTCATCTATTTCTTTAAAAAAAAGCATGGGTATTCTTATAGATATTGCATTAATTCTGTACTTTCTTTGGGAAGTGTTGACATTTTAATTGTATTAATCTTTCCAATCATTGATCAATGTTTGCCTTTCCATTTTCTTGTGTTCTTTTATATTTAGTGAAGTAGTATTTTGTAGTCTTTTTTGTATAGGTCATTCACCTCTTTAGATAATTTGACTTTAAGGTACTTCATTTTCTGAGGCACAATTGTGAATGGATTTTAAAATATATCTCTTCTCTTTCTTTTAGAAAAGCCATGGGTTTTTGCATTATAATTTTGTACTTTGCTACTTTACTACATAAATCTATTGTTTCAAATAACTTTTCTATAGTCTTTAGTATTTTATAAATATATTATCACGTCATTTGCATAAAGTGAGAGCTTGACTTCTTCCTTTCCTATATGAATGCTCTTAATATCGTTTTCTTTCCTAATTTCTATGTCAATTACTTCCAGTACTATATTGAATAGAAGTGGCAAGAGTGTGGCAAGTGACAAGTGGAAGCCTTGTCTCATATCAGGTTTTAGAGGAAAGACTTTTTTTTTCTTTTTTTTGGGGGGGGGGTTGTCACACCCGGCAGTGCTCAGGGGTTACTCCTGGCTCCATGCTCAGAAATTGCTCCTGGCAGGCACGGGGGACCATCTGGGGCAACGGGATTTGAACCAATGACCTTTTGCATGAAAGGCAAACGCCTTACCTCCATGCTATCTCCCGGGCCCCAAGAGGAAAGACTTTTAATTGTCTCCATTAAGTATAATATTTGCCATGAACCGTGGTAAATGGCCTTGACTATATTTAGAAATTTTCCTTTTATTCCTATTTTGTTGAGAATTTTTTAAATCATTAATGGGTGTTGTATCTTATCAAATGCTTTCTCTGCATAGATTGATATGATCATATAATTTTTATACTTTCTTTTGTTGATATGGTGTATTATGTTGATGGATTTGTTTTTATTTATTTTGGTTTTTTGGGTCACACCCAGTGGCGCTCAGCGATTGCTCCTGGCTCTGTGCTCAGAAATCGCTCCTGGCAGGCTCAGGGGACCATGGGGGATGCCGGGTATCAAACCTAGGCCTGTCCTAGGTCAGCCACATGCAAGGCAAATGCCTTACTGTTGTGCTATTGCTCTGGAGTTATGTATTTAAACCATTCTTGCATCCCTGGAATGAAACTTACGTGGTCAAGGTTTTTTACCTTCTTGATGAGATGTTGGGTCTTATTTGCTAGGATTTTGTTGAGGATCTTTGTATCTGTGTTTATCAAAGATGTTGGTCTGTAGTTTTATTTATTTATTTATTTTGCATCATCTCTGTCTGGCTTTGATATCAGGGTGATGTTAGCTTCATTAAAAACTATTTGGGAGTGTTTCTGTTTCTTCAATTTCTTGAATGAAAAGCCGTAAAAAGGATTGGTAGTAGGTCTTCTTGAAAGAATTTGTTAGTGAATTCATCTAGGCCTGGGCTTTTATTTTTGATAAGACTTTTAATACCATTTTAATTTTCTCAATAGTGAGTGGTCTGTTTAGGTATGTTAGATCATCCTGGTTCAACCATGGTCGATTATAAGAGTCCAAGAATATATTTATTTTTTCCAGGTTTTTTTTCAAAGAATCAACTTTTATTGATCCTTCAGGTTGTTTTTTATTTCCTATTTATTAATTTCTGTTATAAGATCTAATATTTCCTACATCTGCCTAGTTTTGGCTTATTTTTGTTGATGACTTTCTGATTTTATAAGCTGAGGCAGGAAAACATTGGATTTCATTTTCTGGTGCATATTACCAGTCTGTCTCTTGGTACATTTAGCACATTGGTGTTGAGAGATTATTGTCATGGAATTTTGTACCATCTTTTTATAGAATTTCAAAATGTTTCCGAGCTCTGTATTTTCTTGAAGTAGACCCTTCAATACTTCTTGTAAGGTTGGTCTTGAGTCTGTAAAGTTTCTTGTGAACGTTTGTATTTTAACTGTATTATGTCATATAATGCCAGCTAATTATTTATGGATAGTTTTTTTTTATTGTAGACTACTTTTCCTCTTAACAAATCAGTGACAGATTTATTGTTTTTATCATGTTGATCTTTGTTTGTTTTTGGCCACACCTAAGTCAAAAACAAACTGAGCCAAGCTCAAGGCTTACTCCTGGCTCTGTGCTCAGGGTTCATTCCTGGCGTTGCTCTGGGGACCATATGAGATGCCAGGAATCAAGCCTGGTTTAGCTGCATAAAGGCAAACACTCTACCCACTGTACTATGAATCCAATCCTTTTTTTTTTTATCTTTTTGTCATTATTTTTTCCCATAGTTAATTGCATCATGTCAAGGCTAGGTTTTATTTGTAATTCATTGAGTTTTGTTTGTTTGCTTGTTTGGCATTCATTCCATACTTTTCTGGGTTCTTTTAGACTGACAAATAACCAAAGAACTATCAGAAATATCAATAAGAAGTAAAAAACCCAAAAGAAGGTTTAATAATTATGGCAAGTGATTTGGGTAAATTGGGGAAGAAGGGAGGGGATTCAGGAAAATAATGCTTTCATCCTCTCTTCTTGAACCACCATGGCCACTCCTGGGTGTGGGACAGGGCATGTAAAGTCTCTTATAAATGGCACAGACACAACATACTACAATGTCACAAAACATTTAGCAGTTTTGAAACTTACTTGTTCTGTCTAGTGGAGGAACTGGTCACCACCAGCTGAGTTTTTGGGGAGCCATGGACTCAAGCTGGAGTGAGTAATTGGTCTTCGCTTTTTTTAAATTTTTTTCTTTATTTTTATTTTTAAAAAAACCTCACTAGTGCAACATTCCTATCACCACTGTCCCAAATGTCCCTCGTCCCTACCCCCACATCAGCCTATGATTTAGACAGGCTTTCTACTTCCCTCATTCAGCCACATTTTGTTATGATGGTACTCAGTGTGATTATTTCTCTAACTGCACCCATCACTCTCTGTAGTGGGTTTCAAGCCGTGAACTGAACCTTCCAGTCCTCCTCTCTTTTGTCTCTGAGAATCATTGCACAAATATCTTTTATTTTTCTCAAAACTCATAAATAAGTGAGACCATTCTGTGTCTATCTCTCTCCCTCTGACTTATTTCATTCAACTTAAAAGATTGCATATACATCCATGTATAGAAAAATTTCATGACTTCATCTCTTTTGGTGGCTGCATAATATTCCATTATATATGTACCATGGTTTCTTTAGCCATTCATCTATTGAGGGGCATCTTGGTTGTTTCCAGAGTCTGACTATTGTAAATAGCACTGCAATGAATATAGGTGTAAGGAAGGAATTTTCGTATTGTATTATTGTGTTCCTAGGATATATCACTAGGAGTGCTATAGCTGCATCATATGGGAGCTCAATTTCCAGCTTTTGGAGGAATCTCCATACTGTTTTCCATAAAGGTTGAATTAGATGGCATTTCCACCAGTAGTGAATAAGAGTTCCTTTCTCTCCACATCCCTGCCAGCACTGCTTGTTCTCATTCCTTGTGATGTGCATCAACCTCTGTGGTATAAGATGGTACTTTATAATTGTTTTGATTTGCATCTCCCTGATGATTAGTGATGTGGAGCATTTTTTCAAATGTCTTTTATTTCTTTTTTGTCAAAGTGTCTGTTCATTTCTTCTCCCCATTTTTTGATAGGGTTAGATGTTTTTCTTGTAAAATTTTGTCAGTGCCTTGTATATTTTGGACATTAGTCCCTTATCTGATGGGTATTGAGTGAATAGTTTCTCCCACTCAGTGGGTGACTCTTGTATTCTGGGCACTATTTCCTTTGAGATGTAGAAGCTTCTCAGCTTAATATAGTCCCATCTGTTTATTTCTGCTTCAACTTGTTTGGAGAGTACTGTTTCCTCCTTAAAGATTCCTTTAATCTCAATGTCATGGAGTGTGTTATCTACATGTTGTTCTATATACTTTATGGTTTCAGGTATGATATCATGGTCTTTAATCCATTTGGATTTTACCTTCATACATGGTGTTAGCTGAAGGTCTAAGTTTGCTTTTTTGCAAGTAGCTAACCAGCTATGCCAACACCACTTATTGAAGAGGCTTTCCTTATTCCATTTAGGATTTCCTGCTCCTTTATCAAAAACTAGGTGGTTATATGTCTGGGGAACATTCTTTGAGTACTCAAGCCTATTCCACTGATCTGAAGATCTGTCTTTATTCCAATACATTGCTGTTTTCATAACTATTGCTTTTAAAGTTTAAAGTTGGGAAAAGTAATGCCACCCATATTCCTTCCCAAGGATTGCTTTACCTATTCATGGGTGTTTATTGTTCCAAATGAATTTCAGAAGTGTTTGATCCACATCTTTGAAAAATGTCATGGATATCTTTAGAGGGATCACATTAAATCTGTACAATGCTTTGAAGAGTATTCCATTTTAATGATGTTAATTCTGCCAATTCAAGAGCAGGGTATGGATTTCCATTTCCATGTGTCCTCTCTTATTTCTTGTAGCAGGGTTTTATAGTTTTCTTTGTGTAGGTCCTTCGCGTCTTTAGTCAAGTTGACTCAAAGGTATTTGAGTTTGTGTAAAATGTGAATGAAGATGTTGTCTTAATGTCCATTTCTTCCCTATCATTATTGGTGTATAAAAAGGCCATTGATTTCTGTGTGTTAATTTTATAATTTGCCACATTGCTATATGCACCTATTGTTTCTAAAAGCTTTTTGGTAGAGTCTTTAGGGTTTTCTAAGTATAGTATCATGTCATCTGTGAACAGTGAGAGCTTGACTTCTTTCCTATCTGTATTCCCTTGATATATTTTTCTTGCCTAATTGCTATAGCAAGTACTTCCAGTACTATTTTGAATAGGAGTGGTGAGAGGGGGCAACCTTGTCTTGTACCAGAATTTAGAGGGAAGTCTTTTAGTTTTTCTCCATTGAGGATAATAGTTGCCATTGGCTTTTTTTGTGTGTGTGTGCCACACCCAGTGACGCTCAGGGGTTACTCCTGGCTATTCGCTCAGAAGTCGCTCCTGGCTTGAGGGACCATATGGGAAACGGGGGGATCGAACCGCGGTCCATCCTAGGCTAGCGCAGGCAAGGCAGGCACCCTACCTCCAGTGCCAC